>QNGE01001687.1:118813-139455 GCA_008508345.1 Paragonimus westermani
CAAATACTTCGGAGTGCGCTTTGCAGCCTCAAAATGCAAAGTGCTTCCGCAACATTGCTGTGATTACATAGACTTAATGTTAGATAATGAAGTCATGGAGGTTTTTCACCGGTTTGTGTATCTGGGAAGCTGCATCAGCGGCGACGGAAGTGTTGGGAATGACCTAGAAGGGCGTATCTCTACAGCTAAGACTGTTCAATAATCTGCGGCACCTATGGCGATACAGATATATCCGTCTGAAGCCTAAGGGTCTTCTCAGACAGTGCTCGATATTTCGCCGGTTGTCAAAAGGTGGTGAGGGCTGTATTGGTGGTATCAAAGACATCAAAAAGCTGGTAAAGATAACGTTTGTTTCTACCATAAAAGCTTCTGCCACTTTGATTCATAAGTTTGTAACCTTGAAAAGCAGCGGTGTTGATACATATGTGCATCAGAATTCGAAAGGCAATTAAGTTCGTTGTACTAATGTAACTACTATCAGCAAAAACTAACTAATGTCATTTGTGATTGTGTGGCAATATGATTATTTACTTGATATTAATGCAGTATACCAAAATACCTGAGGAAAATAAATGGTTTATCGAAAGATGTGTTGTACAAAGGAAAATTAAGTCAGCACAACACGGTCAGAGCTATAGCTTTATCAACGCTAACATTATCTTGAAGTATGAATGGCAATTCCCGTCTCGAATCCTGCGCTGGTGATCGGAAAAAGTTGACCAGCGAACAAGAAAGCCATTTACTAAGGATCCTATTTGGAAATAATCTACATTTTCTTTTGCTCTGGATACAAAAGAATTTCGTTAAATTACTCGAGGCCTACTGTGAAAACGAATGATTGCCTTTAGACTTCGGGTTGTACTGGTATGTACTAAGCAATACTTGAATGGCTGGCGTCAAATAGAACGTTTGGAGTTTTACCAATGCTATAGTGATCCTGTCATACCACCCTGGAAAAGCGTTTATGATAGCGGACGCGTCTTGACGGATGGCATGATACATATCCAGTGAACGTTTTGTAGCCAAATTTTCAATGAAAAGTGCGTATCAGCCTACAGTGAGTCTTGGAAATTACGCACCTAACGCTTTCTTTTAACTATTCATTAGTTTGTGTTTTGTTTACTGCTGAAAAAAAGTCTGGACGAGATTGAATAGCAGGTCATTGCTCCTCTCAGTTCGGCCCGGCTTGTACGTACAATCCTACGCACCGTAGTTGGTTGCATTCGCGTATTCATTAGCCTGTCACAATCATCGAAGCCGAAGGACGGCAAGCGTAAAGTTTGTCATAGCAACCTACATTTGATTACTTGATGTAAATATGTCATAACAGTAGGCGAGTGAGTATCGTGGATCTTCGCCCACTAACCTTCAGATAGTTGAATCATAGTCACATGCGAGCACTCTTGGTCGTGCGTAACCAATGTGGTTGGCTCCACTAGTTTCTGGACTGGCCTGTCGCAATATCCGAGATCAACGGAGACCTGCGTATACATATCATCAAGAGTTTGCGCTGCACCGCTTGTGGTTCCACTCACGCACTCCTTGTCCTATGTAAGCTCCACGAATTAGGGGCTGGCGGTATGCCAGCGAACATCTTTTTAGTACGGCCACCCCAGCCATCATTGCCAAAGAACAGACCAGAGTGGCAATTCCATTTCCGGATAAAACTAATCATTTGATTTGTACGTACATATATGACAGAAATAAAATAGACTGCACATTGGTGGAGTCTAAGCTAAGAAGACAAACAGCGGATACGAATTCAAGACAGAGGGGGACCAAAAACGTGAGGAAAAAGTCCCCTGTTTGAGTGAAGGCATATTTGCTTGGTGGATAGGTCCCCTGCTCTGTCATTCTTTTCTAACTGACTAGCGCTTGCTTTTCTCTTCAGGGATATACGACAGTTAAATATAAGCAAGAGCCATTGATGTACTGTGGTTTTTGCTTAGGTTGATGATTTACGACAACGTGCATCTTCTCCAGTACGGCAGCGTGCTATTTGCTTTTAACTAGGTTTCCTAATGAACACTGATAAAAAAACATTCAACTGAACGTTCAACAATGAGATATCCTACTGTTGTGGTCGCAAAAGACACTCAGTCTGCAAAGTTATCCACTACACGAAATACCTGACAGGTTATGTGAAAACCCAGGACACTCATTCGCATGGCTGAATTGTATCCGTACACATCGGGCAGTGGTACACTGTTAGCAGCCTTGGTGACACGTGTATATGGTTCCAATAGTCGCTTCTGGTTCCCCGCCTTTCTGGAGTTGGAACTTGTACTTTAGTTCCTGAATTTACGCACTATACTACTCAGAAACAAGGTACATGTTATACAAGAGTACGACTGCGTGCAGCCTACCTGTATACTCCGCACGATTCCATAACCAAACGAAGCCAGGTAAGACCAGTACCACGAAGACGTGTCTGCGTTGGGATTCATCGCGACCACAGCAGCCAGCGCAGTTGCATCGTTTACACCTGTACTGTGGACTGTCTGAAGGAAAGAAAATATCAATAAGCATCAAAGGTGTCAGAAGACGAAAAGCGTTCCTTTAGATTGAACACCAGGTTGATGTCCTCTATCACATGCTGTTCTAGCCCGTATGGAAATTCGGCACTATTGTGTTGCGTAAGACCAAGTTACGGAGAGGACAGAGTTACTGAATACAGCTCACCAAGGTAACACCTGAAGATTGGAATGTTGATTAAAAATACTCCAGCCTTTCGGTTTTACCTGCAAATTTTAGTCAAAAACACACATGGAAGCAAAATTAAGCATGAAACAAACAAGCCACAACCACTCCGAGAGGAATAAACGGTGCCTTCATCGACACACGCGAAGAACACAATGGTAGAAAGAGACCTCGTAGTACGCAGGCTTTTAGCAAGTATTGTAGTGGGGACCTAAAATAGTTTGATTGAAGTGTCTAATAGGTAGATAAACGATGTCGATGCAATACCAAATAAGGTAACCTGTCGGTCGTCACATCCAGTAGATTAACAGGACAAGGTCTGCAAAGTAGTCAACGTCCACGGAGAAGACCAGGGAAGCGCTGTACCGTTCGCGACAAGGTTCGCTTCGTGACGACACACAAGAATCAGCGTACACACTAAGCCGGTATCAGTCGATGTAGTTCACCCAACCAAGGAAAGAACAGACTGGACGAGAGCGAGATGCATTTTCAAAGAACGTGCCACAGGTTCGTTACCAAAACGATACCTTAGGTACAAATCATGGGAACTGTGTAACTGCAGAAACAACACAAAGAAATATGTACAACGGATACCACAGAACTTCCCCACCAGGACGTTTGTGAGTGATCACAGAAGAAAACGCTTGACAAAAAAAATTACCGTTCAAAGTCAGCCAGGTGTTTGAGGAAATGTACCCTGCTGCTCGTACGTGCAGTGACGTAGGGTACGGGAGTAACTTCAATAGTTCATTTTGGGTTGTCAAACGCGGCGAGATTCGCTAGGATTTTGCGGCTCTATGGGATGAGATGGTTCTGATCAGTAAAAATGGAATCGTGCAAACCATGCTTATCGATCATGAAATATTTATCATTTCCGCGGAGTACCTTGTACGAGCCAACATAAACTGATTGGAGTGGCTTCCGTGATGCGGCATTACGTACGAAGACGAAATGGTAGGTGTTCAACTCTGATGGTTTTAGTTCCCATCACTGATGGTTGTGTGTCGGTGTGAAATGAACGCCAGCCGTGTGTTCCCGAGGTCACCTAGTCAGCAAATAGGGTGGCTGTAGCTTCTGGGTATAAAAATTAACCAGGAAGGCAATGATTAGTTCCACAGACTCGTTTTGCTGCAGTGCTGCCAATGTCGTCTTTGGTGGTTCAACGAGTACCAAGTGAAAATAATGAGAGCATTTTTTCCATTTTGTCGCGTCGTTCTGGGCTGTCAGTGGCGCTTTTAGCTGGCGATGAAAGCGTTGTTCTAATTCATTTAAACTAGGATAGTATGCTGTGCGTATGTGAACATAACCCAGAAATTGCGTTAATTTGCGGAACAGACCAGATTGAAACTGGATATCACGATCCGTTTCTATCGTAGAATGGACGCCGAAATTCGCAATCCAGTGTTCGATGAATGTCCCGGCTACTGTTTCGGGGAGCCGTTTTTGATAGGGACGGCCATGGGTCAGCGGGCAAATCTATGGACCGCAGTTGGAATATGCGTGATATTATTCGAAGTGAGCAGAGGACCCACAATATCAACGTGCACATGACTAAAACGTGCGCCGATGAACAAAAATGTACCTGGACTAGTGATGGTGTGCCTGAGAACCTTGCTTCACTGGCAGGATATACACTGTTGAGTCCAGAGGCGTAGGCCTCTATCAACTGATAGCCATACGAAACGGGTGGCAATGACCTTGACAGTGGACTTTTAATCTGGGTGGGACAGTGGATGATAGCGTTCAAACATTCAACGTCCAAGGGACTTCGGAACCCAGGGACGTCGATGTCCTATGGATCTGTCGCACAAAATGTGCATGTCATCTTCGGAAAGGGAAATGGGAACTAACTTTAGCGACCGATTCAAGTATTCCAGAGAATCAACCTTTTGCTGTAACGTAGCCAACTCTGTCACATCCGGAAAAGGTGGTAGGGAGGTATGAGCCACTTCTGAACGAGATGGTCCATCGGCTGCGATGTTGGTGTCGCCTCTAATATACCGTATATCCGTTAAAGATTGATAGATGAAATCAAGGGGTGGAATCTCTCATGGCGAGTGTCTGTCAGGCTTGACACAGAAACCGTACATCGACGGTTTGTGGCCGGTAAAGATGGTGAATTGCTGACCTTCCAGTGCGCGTAGTTTGCGCCCAAAAGTGTTTTTCCCTTGTGCTGATTGCAGCCTGTGTGAGAAAAAGACAAGAGGTGCACTATCCACAAGCGGCACAGCCAACTGTTGGATTGGACGCATCAGTTGTGAAAAACAGACGGGTTTCGGGGTCCAAATATGCATAAAGAAGGTTCACGGCACTACTAAGCCGTCCTGGCACTCTCAAACGCTTGCAATGGGCGTGATTAGCGCTGTTTCGGAATTATCTTCCGATACAACTGGAATGCGACAGTACGGTCGGACGAAGTCTAAAACATTGCGTCCCTCCTGGATAACCCCAAAGCGAAATCCTGAATGTGTGGTACTGGATACTGGTCCGGAATCGCTGCGCGATTCAAAGTACGATAATCGCCACATGGCCTCCAATCACTGGGAGACATTTGGGATACCATTTGCAGCGGAGATGGCCAATTGTTGCTTGAAGCATGTGTTCAGATTCAGCCCGCGCTATCAGTAAATCCTTGATATGAAGCCAGCGTAGTTGCGCATGAACGTAATGTGGTGCTGCGTGATGTGCATCACCGGAATTAAAAAATCTGGCAGTTGTACAAATAAGGGAAACCCCCTTTAAAAGTGAATGAGATTCACTGAAGGTTTCCGGAATGGCAAGTTGACTACAGCGTAGACCCTATGAGCGGAGAGGGAAGTAATGTAATCAACCAGTCTTCGCTTTTATTAGTCAACCAAGCATCCAAACTGATGCAAGAAATCCGCTCCGATGACGGGCGCTCTAACATCGACCAGGATGAACAACCACCTGAACTGTCACCTGACGCCAAGGTCAACGGTGTGCAGTTTTTCACCGCAGGTATTGAGGCGGCTTTGCTTAGTAATGACAAACATAGTTAGCCGGCTCGGCGGAAAAATCTGGTGTAGGGGGAATGACGCTGACCCCGGCACCAATGCCGATAAGGAATTTGGTGCCTGAATGTCTGTCCCTTACGAACACTACAGTATAAAGAACAAAACGAAAGAAGTGACAAACTGCTTATTTACTTTGATATTCAGAATGATTACTACTTCAAACTGGAAAGCATGCATACGGGAACTCTGCCACTACACGACAGAAATGAACACAGTACGCAGGTAGTACGTACTCACCCGAGGAGCCACTTCATGAAAACAATGAACCTCTATCTCCATTTCGTTCTGTCAAGTAAATGAGGGTTACTTCGAGTAACAGTGACGTGGTCACTTCGTGTTAACGATATATTCACCGAAACCGCAAAGCCACCATTTTTGTGTCCGGTATTTACAGCTATTCACCATATCACACCAGTTAACCGGTCGACCTACAAATGCATAAGCACTTGATACTAGACATACCGTTCAGGTTGTTGTGAAAGAGTTTCCCACTTCTTGTCAGATCTATAAAACATTTGCTGTCCCCGTAGTACACCATGAATCATTTGCTTTACAACACGCGAATATGTCGAAATTCACATCACATTTGAAAAGACTCGAGGTGTATTTCTACACTTTTCATCATGTCTGGATAATTTTCTCCTGTTACTTCTCGTTTCGCTCGAATTCCGCATAAACAAAGTTCTCTGATTCTTAAATTATCTCTGAAACAGGAACAGCAATTCATTTCAATTGAGACTGATTGTGGTCGTCCGCTAACTTTCCCATGATTTTCACTATGATCATCTTCACATGATGACCCTCAAGCCTACTGAATTAAGTCTAATCCACTTGCTGAAGGTGAGTATGTAACAAGGTGAAAATTCGTCGGTGAGGTGCATAAAACTTGATTGATTTGACCTGACTTGTGTCTCAGTGAAGACATACAGTAAGTGCTATTTCGAAAGTACGAAAGACTGTCCTGATCAGTTAAGTGAATGAAAGGATAAATTTGACGATCAAGTGAGGTTTCAACGACTCGGTGATCACTGCATTATTTTATCTGCCTCACCGAGGAAAAAAAGAATCCATGATCAAAATCAGTCTGGAAAGTTAAGATAAACTGCAGCCGAGAAATATTACAGACGACTCTGCATTCTAAATTTCATAGCTTGTGGTGAACTAGAGATACATCTAACACACTCACCGATCGAGCGGTTGCTATGGGGCGAAACATCTAACGAATTGAACGCTTCACACGAATTCAAGAAGAATGTGGCACATTGCTGATTGACCATCAATTCATTTTGTCTGCAATGAACAGGCGTAGTCGATCGAAAGTATTAAACGCCATTTTGAAATCGTTTAATTCATCCGCCTTATCGAATTTAGCTACCTACGTATTTCGTCGTTCACGTGGCTTATGAATCGAATAGAACTCCATTTGCTTGGGTCCGTTTTTCTTCGGACCACCAAACGTGATGAGGGACGATCAGAACAGGTGTACCCCTCACGATGAGAACACCAATGATCAAGCGATGATGCACAATGTGAAATAATAGACTTTGAAAAATTCTGTACGAGTTAAAAAGTCGTCTGAAAAGTTGTTGACATGGACTTTAGGATTTCATGGCCCCACTTTCAGAGATACATCGAAAAAAGCTCAACACAAACCTGCCACCATTTTTCCTCCATTTCTGCCAGATAGACTTTAGGATCGACGTAAGGTGTTGCACTGGATGTAACGTTTGAGGGTGCCGATGTTGAAGGAGCGCTCGGTTGTGTATCATAGCGAGTGTCATTCGCAAAACCTTTACCGGCAATCGTGGCATCACTGCTACCTGCGAGACTGCTTTCCAAGTGAACGTTGATGTCTTGAGCGGAAGGGTAAGCGATTAGTTCCACATCTTCTATACATAATTGCCACGGTTGGCTCCACAGGTGTGTATACGGTATACGAACCGATATTCTACCAACTGTTCCTAGAACGAGTAGAACAAATGAAGGACAAAACTTGAGGATAGTGTGTAGGAAAATTGTAACAATTCTGAACAAAAGTATACTGGTCATCTGGTGAAAAAGATGACAGGAAAAAAGGTACAAACCCTCAAAAAGACCATTAAAAATGAGTAAGCAAAAACAAAATCACCACAATCGCGACAGCTTAGCAGTGAGGACGCCAACTACCAGCCACACGAATGAAAGTTTGAACACCGTCTAACACGGACGATGCTATCGGTTTGGGCGGCTTGAAAGTAGCCACCTTACATGCAACTTCGTAGACCACATGACAAGAAGCCCCTGACAGTGCAAAATCCGGAAGCAGGCTGCACTAGTATTATCTAACAAAATTAGATTACCGTTTGACTTGGATGTTCAGATACACACATATACATAGGGATATGTGAAGTGTAGAAAAACGGAATGAAAGCAGGGCGCGCAGATGCCAAACCCGAACCATAATCATTATAAGCATAAAAGACAACAAAGCATCAGTGATTCGCGTTGATGTCTAACAGCAGTACGATCACTGAGAAAAGAACAATCCTCAACAGGGGAGCCAAAAAGATGATCAAAAAGACACGAATACTAAAAGCGCCTATGTCGAAACTCAAACATACAACATCAAGGCACCTACAACTTTTAAACTGACAATCGAGCTGTAGATGAAAATAGGGTGACATCTACATCGTGGCTTTCTTGTCGCCCCCACTGCTTCGCGTCAGTAACAGCATACACTTCGGTTGAACAACGCCAACATCAACGATGATGAGACTGATTAGTCATCTCTCCTGACGTCTCAAACGACCGACACTGTGAAGAGAAAGAGCAAATATCTCACAAGGTGAATCCAGCCTGCACTGACGAACCTAATGGCTGTCTTCAGACTTCTTGTCAAGTCATTACTTGTCCACCTCGCACGGCACGCCGATCGGCCACGATATCCACAGAGAGTGACCCTCATCAGGGTGCCTAACGACCTAAGTTTATGCGAACTTGAAGACATAGCGAATAATCACTTCCCAATCTTGTTGCTGATCGTCTGTTGGGGCCATGCGGAGTGAGCAATCGAACGCAGATATCGGTGAAGTATTTATTGAAAACGGATTTTACTCTGAGTAATGAAGTTCTTCAGCCGCAAAGTGAAATGTTCGCCTGGTATATGCGAATCTTAAGCTTCAGATAGATCGTATTTTATTGCCAGGAGTGTTTTAAGTTAGTTAACATTTCAATGGCCATAGAGATATATGGTTCAATTTTCTACACCTCCATCATGGCTGATGTGACTTCTTAAGTGAACGAACCGATCAACAACTCACACCAACCAGTAGTGAAGTTACGCAATTCACACCGGTCTTGCGAAAACACTTCGTAATTTAGAGCTACGAAGCGCATTACGAAATATTTTGAAGAGCAAAAGATAGCACCTAACAATGCCCATGCTGCAAGGAAGTTTTAAGGCAGCAATATTCTATCCTCATAATTGAGATCGCGTGATCTTTCATCAGGCAGAGTTCGCGCTGGCTTTCCGTGAACGTCGTAGACAGTCTTTCATTGTTTTCTCCACGGCAAACAATGGCGACAGTGGACAGCCATGACATGTACAGCTCTTGTTGCTGAAGCCGTTAAACACTTTATCGCGAACACTGACCTACACAGAAAACTGATAATATGGCATCAAACAGTAGATATTCAGGGAGGAACGCTGGTAAGTTCCAAAGAACTCGGAGCAGATATTCCGTAAAGATAATAATAGTCATGCGACCGATATTCTCCTACTATATTACTGCCATGGTACTTAGGGGGTATGGTCAAAGCTGATGACTGAAAAATTACGGTGTGTTCCATTGCCTGTGTGGCACGTTCCTCAGCTTAAACAATTCCAAAAGTGTAGACTGAGCCGCCGTGTCAGACAGCACTCTTACTCAACAGTGATCATTATTTCTCCTATCTCAGTCAGAAGGCTGAGAACGCTGTAATGAATCAAGCTGAAACGTTGGAGTGCCCGTGGCTCCAGCCTAGGTCAGGGGCTGACCACGAGACTGTTGCTCTTAACGTAACACACCACTCACAATTCACTAACCAGTGCGTTGACATCCATAGGACGTATCTTAGAGGAGATGGGTAAAGTGAGTTGCTGGTAAGGTTTGTCCACCTAGAAAGCACGGTAAAAATATTGCTAGCACAGTATTTACGAAACACCAATGGTTGGAAAGATGCTCTACGAACATCCCACGACGCTTCACAGTCATTCAATAAGGTTAATTTTACGAGTGCAACATAAACTCGGCCTTTAACAAAAAAGCTGACATAATGGCGACTCCATAAATGATGTAGGCCACTGAGCGTTATCTGAAATTCAGCAATAAGACTTATGCCCCCTTCAGATGCAGTCCCCAAGGTGGGTGAACTCCTCAACCAATTGATATTGTGTTGAACAACTGATGACTCAGGATCGTACACAACACACAAACGTGAAAATGAGGTGATACAAAATTGTTGGACGCCACTCCTATGGACGACTGACAAAACATACGAAAATCGAGCACGTCAGTGGAAACATACCCTTTTCCAGCACAAGAGGAATATCGAACAGCCGATGTAACGTATCTCGCTTCAGCTGGAGTTGACTAAGTGATAAATTACCTGAAACCAATTATGAGAACGGTAATGATGGGTGACAATACCGTTCAGCAGTCCGATGGACAGTTTTTCACTGTTCACGTCTTCCACGTAGGATCCAATTACACCTTCAATAAGACCACTGAGAACCTTACGCAGCATGGTCTAGGATGGAAGAAAAAAAGTATATGGAACGAGGTATGGCATAATCTGAGACTCATCATCATCACCATCACTACCACAAACATCGCCATAGACAGCAATACAGTAGTGGTTCTCATTGATGCTACGCATGTGGTAGATGTGTCCACTAAGACACCAAAGACGATATACTGGTTTAGGTCTCTCCAAAACTGCTTTTTCACCGTCGCGATCATCAAACAAGTAGAGCGAAAGTTCAACATAGTAGCCCAGGTAGACATGCACCAAATGTTCACCTGAGCGGAACTGCTTTCTCACACAAAAGTATGGTGCGCACATCAAGACCTCGTTTACGCTCTGTGCTCCAAAGATACTTACTAAGGTAGGGAATTCCAGCTCGTATGCCAGAACTCATTCTGTCCGGGTCATGTATATTCAAAACAAAATAAGTGAGGCGGCAAACGTGCTAAAATACACGATAACAGGAAAACCAGACTTCGTACGACAAAGGAGGAAATAAGGAGAGAAGGAATACAGTGGGAACACGGAGATTCGTGACACGTGCGCCATTGACTTCGCCACATCTAACAGCAGCCTCATGAGGAGATGTTCATTCCCTTCGACCCGGGTTAAAATCTCAGTCAGGAAGCCAAGAACCGTCCACCAAAGCAAACTTCAGTATCACTCACTTCATACCCTGAATCCAAGTCATACACCGGTCACCACAAAGCAGCTTTCAACCTAACCCATCGAATATTGCCAGTGTATCCGGAATTGTTCGGAAAGAACATTATCAAAGTAACCTAATCAGGTCATCCGTGACGGCTAACGAAATCGTTCATCAACTAGACACTAGCGTGCAAAGTTTGCCAGTTGAACCAACCAGAATGGGGGGGTGAAGGTGGGCGTGGGTATCGTGCTAGCCCGATGAACCAATCAGAGTGCAACGCCTATGGAACTGGCCATACTGGGCCACTTAGTCGCGAAGTGGCCTAAACCACTGGACATTCGTCGAACTGGTAATCAGCATTACAGCGTGTTTTCTACGCATTGGTGTTCTTCCTGACTCTGCGCTAGTAGACTGGGTGAAGCTGTACAGCAAGTATCCGAGTATAGCATTCAAGTCAGGATAGAACGTTTTAACAAGAAAAAGGGTGCGTTACTTCAGTGGCGACAACACTGGAACCGAAACCAATCAGGACCACCTCCATGAAGCAGATGCAGACACTCCTTCAACAGCAGCAACATATGTGCGAGCAGTCACAAACGGAACTTATTGAAATGATGGTACAGAAGTTATTGAACCAGTCACTGGGAGTCACAACCCAGGACTATGTGTCTACACCAGAATCGATGGTTCAACAAATCAGTGAGTTCCATTTTGATGCCACCAGTGGTGTTACGTTTGATTGTTGGTTCCATAAATATGAAGATATTTTTTGTGTGGAGAAGCCACAGCTTCCCGGTGACAAGAAATCCAGACTATTACTGCGAAGACTCGGCACAACAGAACACGAACGATTCGTGAACTTCATCTTGCTGAAACATCCCAGAGAGTTGACTTTCGAAGAAACGACAAGGACGCTATCAAAAATTTCCAGTGAGCAATCATCCTTGTTCAATATTTGCTATCACTGTTTGAAATTGACGAAGAGTCCCAGTAATAACTGGGTACAGTATCTAGGTAATGTCATTCGGGAATGCGAACGTTCTAAACTTCGTAGCATGAAGAACGACCAGTTCAAGAGTCTCATCTTTGTATGCGGTTTACATTCGCCCGAGACGCAGATATTCGGACGAGAATTTTGAACAAGATTGAGCGGTGCTCATATATCCCCCTACAGAGTGTCAAAACAGAATGTCAGCGACTCGTTAGCCTTAAACTCGACACAGCAATGATTCAGCAAGCTACTTTAACAGGTCATCCAGAATCAATTTACGTAGTCAGCAACAAGAACATAATTGAAGAAACAAGCCAGCAGCCAGTAATGAATTCAAAACCACCATCAGCATGCTGGTATTGCAAGGGATGGCATTTTGCTCGTCTCTGTCCGTTCAAAAACCATGTGTACAACAAACGTGGAAAAAGAGGTCACAAAGAAATATGCTGTCACGCACTACTGCAACCATCCCAGCGTCAAGAAAATTTCCACAGATGCCAGAAATTTTTCTCCAGTAATTCGATGGCAGTCAGCGTAACATACAAAATTGATGGAGAATCCAAACGCAACTACGTTACCCTGTTTATTGATGGTGTTTATATTCGCTTGAAATTAGACACCGCTTCTGATATCACTTTGATTCCCCGTGATACGTGGCGTAAGCTTGGGCAGTCTATACTGCTTCCAACGCAACATACAGCTCGAAACGCTTCTGCCGGAAGCTTGAAGCCAGTAGGTGAACTTACATGTGCGGTGACTTTTGGAGACAACCGAATCGAAACCCGTTGCTTCGTCACAGATCACCCAGGGTTAGACCTATTAGGCCTTGATTGGATGGATGACTTGAAACTTCTAGATCAGCCGGTAAACAGCACATGTGACCAGATGAAGATACACAGCCTGTCAGAAACTCTGCCTAATTGCAGTACACAAGGAGGAACCTCACCAGCTGAATCTATGGTCGGACGGAGAATTCACACAAGGTTCGACAATATTAGACCCTCGCCACACATCCGCCAACGAAGATGTACACAGTATAAGTTATGCACAACGCATTCGACGCTTCGACATTGGCAACTCAGTGTTTGCACGAGATTCCCGACGTCAACATAAGTGGACACCTGGCGTGATTTCAAAACGTAGTGACAAAGTGATCCACGAAGTCAGTGTTGGGGAAGATACCTGGAAAGAACATACTAACTAGCTACGGCGGAACCTTGTTTTGTTTCCGATAAAACCAAACTCAGCCTTATTAGATTCGGATGTTCTATTGGACACCTTCGAATTGGAACAAAAGGCCACCTTGTGAACATACTTCGCGCAGATGAACCAGACTTCGCAGTCGTACAATAAAGCGGCTTACACCGTGGAATTACACACGGGACCATTCACAAGGAAAAACAGATAACATGAAGGCATCGTCAATGTCAAACCTCATCTGAACCTTATGTATAGGATTTGTGATCTCAACGGACATTCCATTAGAGCCGATGTAGCTCCCAAGTTACATTCACTTCTCAACTACCTCCAACGGCTTAACAACGCAAGGTCTTGTCAAATCTTGCAAAAACGCCTTGCATTAATAAGATGCAAAGCGCATATCAAACTGACGAGCTGGAGCCTCTGATTTGTCTAAAATGTTCTGGGTGTCCCGTGAACCCCCCACAGACTAAAGCAATGTCATATGCACAATCTAAGTCTGGAAGTCGGGCGTCTGGGAGAAGCTCGAAGTCACCACATTCGCAGTCTGTCAGAGAATATTCTGGTATCTCGTTTACACCAAAGTTGAGTGGGAAGTGAGAGGCTGAACAACCTTATCGCACCCCAACTGAAGTACTCAAAGTCAAGGATACTTAGCTATGACCTAGCCTGCCTCAAGACCCGAAAGTAAATTGTTCTCAATATGTCCATATACTTTTCGGCGACAAGCCTTCCTGCATGGACAGACCCAAACCGCAGGTCTATCAACCGAATCAAAGGCTCCTTTGATGTCCAAAAGGACAGCATCTGCCTGCGTTCTAGGGAAGTGGCGAAGCTCAAGCACCTGGCAGTGTGAAAATCTGATGAGCGTAGCCACGGTTAAGGGGAAACCCGGCCTACTCCCGGCAAAAATGTTGTTCGTGCATTGTGCTTAGTCTGAAAAATGACGTGAATGCGATCAGCTTCCACGTCATAGGAATCAGACTAACACCTGGGTGATGAGCAACAGAAAGGCACAAGTCCTTTTGAAAATGGGTATGATGCTACCCAAACTTGTCAGTTAGAATAATTTTATTGACCTAGAGTTCGTGAGGCAGAATTTATAGTTTGTTGACTAATATCAGTTCCCAATGATAAAAAGAGCAAGAGAGAATTCGTCCGGACCAGGCACCCTGTAAGGTTTCAAGAACTTGAACTCACGCGATACTCTTGTCTCGCAGTTGGGCAGCCCGACGGCACTCAGCATGTATGAGATCCTGTATGCCACATGACAGCCACCCTGTGAAATGAGCCATCACCCCTATCTTTACTTTGACGTGGTGGTAAGGCCTGTGCACTACATTGATCCGAAGGGCTATGCTAACTAGAAATTCGGCCCTATCAGGTGCAAATATGACAAAAAACAAAAGGGAGCCTTCCGATAAAAAGTAGGTTTACTCATGAGGTTTTATGTAGCACTACTGACCGCGTAAGAATTCTTGGATAGCAGCGCCCAACTTTATGGATGGACTTAATTTTGGAGTGAGAGTACTAATATCATAAGGAAGAGGGTTAGAAAAGTCATCCTCAAAGTGTCCCAATCACCCAATAGTTGACCACGACCGCCGATGCATTTTCCAACACGGAAAGAACGTTGCCGGTTTAATCCAAAAGTTCGACGTGACTTTGAATACATCCACTATGCGCAACAGTGAGCTGTTGCAGCGATTAAAATCAAACATCAACGTCTCATTCACTGCGTTCTCGGACTAGACAAGTCCCCCATTGTCAGGTGAGCCATTGGTTCTAGACTGGCCTTCACAAGAAAGCCCTGTCCCTTATTGTGTCGCAGGTCGGACTTCTGAGTAAGAGACTGGGGTGGGGTCCTTCAAAGAAACCCTTTACGCGACAATGGGAGACCAAGAAGTACCAGAATCCACCGTTCTCCTAAAAACGACACAGTCACTTTCTCTTCTTATTTTGACCCAACTTTTCTGTCTTTCCTATACCTCCGAGTAATAATTGTTCTTCAAAGTCGCGGCAAACATTTGCGCTTTCTTTGTACACAGGTATCGACAAATTGGTCAACAAACTGCTTTGGTAAATACTCTCCCAAGTCTGAAGCCGTGATGACGAAGCGAATCTACGACTCCATGATCGTTATTTACTTGAGCTAACCTTTGACAGCTATCGATGTTGTCCTACACCATTGTCGACTTTCTGTAGCAGATTAAACACTCTGACATGACTATACTAGCTGGCGACTTGAACGCTCAATTCCGCCATCTTTCTACACAGAAGCGACTGGATAATACGATTGGTGTGTGGATACAGAGACATCGGCGGGAAGCTGCTATAACCGTACGTACCTCATGAGAACGACGCTTCAGCATTGGAAAAAGCACGATCAAACAGAGTCCGCTCCATGCACCTACACCATAGAAATAAATCCATCAGACAGCAGTTACAGATGGCACCAATCTAATAAACGCTGTCGTGCACTTTGGAGCAATCACCTGGACTCGGATCATGCTGCTGTGTGCCCGTTTTTTCCCATTATTTGGTTAAAGGCCATATGCTTGCAAACGTAAGATAAATAACTGACATTCGAGCGAAGTGGGTAAACAGCGTTTGCCATGGGGTACTGGAGAACAAATCAGCAAGTTCAAGTGGGGGTGAAGAAATCCTAACGAGCACTGTGAAGAAGTCACAGCGGCTACGAAAACATCCACGCGGCGGCGTGTTTCAAAGGATTTGTGCATTTGAGACAACTGGATTTCCAACAAATAGATAGACCGCACTCGTTAGAATTTCTCGGTCAGTCAAAATGAAACCTCTACAGCCCACACCGGACCTAGCGTAGTAGAATCTATTGTGAACAATTAGTCATTGTATAGGGTTCGGTAACACTGTTCATTCACACTTCCGTTTCACTACACCTTCAACGGTGGATATGATGGGACAGACGACGAAGCCGATCTAGGAATTTCCCACAGGGTCCGCAAGAACACTTACAATTGGGTCCCTATTAGGACTATGCAAGTCTTCACTTGCACCTTGGAAACGTATAAGAGTGCAGAAGGTATCAACGGTGTAGAGACGGGGTACTGGAATAGTATTTAGCAATCGTGGTATGCGCAGATTAGCAAACAGGATCAATACCAGCGTTGGTGCGCCGTAACCTCCTTCCAATGTATTCGCCACAGTGCACGCGCCGATTCATGAAGTGGGACACCAAATGCAGTTTGCTCTGAGACTGTTGAGCAGGTTGGGTCATGGGAGTGACAGTGATTGCTAGGGAGTGTCCAGTTTTTTGCACTTGCTACAATTGTAGAAAGCAAAGCCTCCCTTCATTCAAACAATCAGAAGAATCACTAGCTAATATGGCACAGCCGTCGAATGAGTACGCAGGGGATATTGTTGCGGCTGGTGACACCCTGCCTTTTCCAGTCTTCGGCTGTTTGGTCGCCTGCCCGGGTCCAGCAGCAGGAAGGAAGGGGAACAAACATCCTAAAAACGGATGAAAAGAAAGAGGAAAAAGGTGGGAGGGGCAAAAGCAGTAACAAAACACAGCCCAATCCTGAAGAGCCCAAACTAACTCGGGAAACACTAACAGTCAAAATCTGCCAAGCCTCTGCTGAAAATTATTCGCCGTTGCGGTTATCGCCCCTCCTGTTGGCAAGGAATATGTCCGGAAGTTTTTGTTGCAATTTGACTCCATGAGACTCCGATAATGTCCTCGAAGCATTGGGTTGCCATTAAAGGTAAACAGCTGCTCACCAACATCAGTTAGACCTTTTAGTAACTAAAAGTTTTCAATCATGTCCGCAATTTCATTTTCCCTGTCGGGATAGCAAATCCAAACTTCTTAGTCTGCGTTGGTAGCTCATGAAATCAGGGTTCACAAACAACTTTGTGATTCGGTGCTGTACTCGTTCAGGAACTTTTACAAATCAAATAAGTTGCGTATTCCAAACTTGCACAAACACTCAAGATACGGCCTGAAAGAAGGTATTAGAACGTCCGATTCAATGGGTTCGATAGGTGGTGGACGAAAGTAGACAGTGACAGCCTTTGATGGTCCCATGAGTGGCGTACGTCAAGGCTGTCCGCTGTCACCATTTTTGTTACTCACACCTGGCTTCCTGCTCTCCGGTGCTAGGATGAGATGAAAAAGCATCTGAGTTCCCACCTGCTCGTCTCCTTCTGACAGCCCGTTGTGTGTGGAGTTCCAAACGAACAGTCTTGTGAGCTGGATTACACTTACTGCTGGATGGGATATTACGGCGGGCGTCGAGAATGTCTAGAGATCGTGAAGATAGAGCGATTGACAATTGAATGAGCAGTAATACCGTACGAGGTAGTACGGCGTTCATACACGGCATGCCATATATGTGCCAAATGTGCCCCAGTGCCGTCTGATGGGTGAGATCTTAGACAAGAGGCGGGCGCACAGTGGTAAGCGTGCAGTGCTTGCGTCCAATTCGTGGTTAACAGTGAAAAGGTATCCCACCAAAGTGCAAAGCGTACACGATCGGAATTCACGAAGGTGCTTCAGATTGACTTGCGATCTTGGAAGCAGCCAGGTAACCGATAGCTGACTGCCATGTGGTCAATCTCTGTCCACGATTGATTCGGCGATGGAAGTCGCCAGGCTGCGCACTGACGCACAGAACGTCGATAATTAGCACTTACCAGAAACAGACCGCTACCAGTACAGAACCGCAAAAAATTTCCGCTGTTGACTGTTCGACGAACACCGTAAGAGTGTGAACCACTCAAATCAGTGTCCAGTTTACCTAATTGAGCGTTCATGTCTCCAGCCGATACAACCATGTCCGTACGTCACGCGGTGTGTAGAAGGTTAGTGAGCCGGTGATAAAAATCAGCGTTGACTGAGTCTGAACTACAATCTCGGGGGCATA
Organism: Paragonimus westermani; assembly: GCA_008508345.1. NCBI lineage: Eukaryota > Metazoa > Platyhelminthes > Trematoda > Plagiorchiida > Troglotrematidae > Paragonimus > Paragonimus westermani. Next base: position 137,057 of record QNGE01001687.1, read on the forward strand.
TGCCAGCACAACAAACAGACAGCGTTTGTGATGGGCGCCTCTCGATTCTCTAACCGTAAGTTCGAGTTGACGACTGGAATCCAGTCAAGCACTGCCTTCCCGGCGTATGCGGACAACTCCAACACCGTCTAGGTCAGTGGCTTCATCCGCAGGGTCTCCAGACAAACGCACATTGTACCCGCATGATGAAGCGACCAAAGGAGTTTGAAGCAGAAATGAACTAGAATCCTGAAACCGTGTTTCAATAAAACAACAGATACCGATGAAGAGGGTCCCCAAAGTACGTGTAAGAGCTGTCTACTGATCCGTTTGAGTAAGTGTTTCAACAAAATTAAGGGTGGTATGCGTAAAGTGTGTTTGGGAGGGGGGGGGCGAGGAGGCGAGAATTCAGTCCCTTACTCGAGCTGAGGATGGATAAAGCTTTTATGTAGGTTTCTGAAACAAGATCGCTCAAATTTGCAAAATAGACGCTTTAAATGAGCTAGTAGCTCAGGTCATGTCAAGTTACAGGACTTTCGGGGATTGCCATGGAGTGTCCAGTTTCTTGCACTTGTGAGCCCCATGGATCTCGCATTCAATAGGAAAATCAGCACAGGAGATTGTGTGGCTATGATCGGGAGAATCGCTGGCTAATATGGCAACTTATCAGGTTGGTATGCAAGATAAATACCGTTAGTGGTGTTACTTTGCCTCTTTAGGACCTCGGTTGTCTAGTCACCTATCAGTCGCTGAATGGAAAGAAAACATGACATTTTGTAGACGATTATTAGGTGTGTGGTAGAGAAAGAAGGGAAGAGGCAAAAATATGGAAGAGACAGAAATCGAAAACAGAGAGGGAGAATAAAACATACGGTGCTGTAGCTGAGTTATCAAACTAACTCAGGAAACAAGCCTTTCCTTGAAATCATTCGTTGTTGGGGTTACCACCACTTCCGCTGGCAAATTATTCCAACTGATCACAACGCTACAAGAGAAGAAGCGAGCTTAAACATTCGTTCGATAGTTTCCGATCATACCCCTGAAGTAGTGGACTGTCATTGCAGGTAAACAGCTGCTTAGCAATCTCAGTCAAACCATTTAGCAATTTGAAGGTTTCAATTAAATCTCACCGTTTCTGTCTTTTCTCTAGAGAGTATGAACCCAAATATCCAAGTCTACTTTGATAGTTCATACGTACAAATCGGTGTTGTGCTCTTTCAAGCACTTTTGCACCCCGAAGGCACAGACTTCAGACTTGCGCACAGTATTCAACATACGGCTGCACAAACATCCCGAATAAAGCTACTATTGATTCCCGAGGAGCTACGGTCCTTCTAAACGGGAACAGAGCTCTGTTGGTCTTTCGGACCGCAGTTGTGGTTTGGATGGGAGGTTTGAATTCCACCTCCATTTATATTTTTAGATTTCTCATCTCCGATGTCTACTGAATCACTACCGCGTTTTCTGGACCCCTCATGTGCCTAGGAGGGGCCCGCACTTTTGCCGCTAACAACTGTTTGCATTTGCTCACGTTCAGTGGTAGTTCCCACAAAACTGTCCACTGAAGGATTCTATCCAGATCCTCACATATCAACTTTATTAGAATGGTCAACTAAGTTAACGTCATCTATAAGCACAACACTTACGAAACAGACAGAGCGACAAGTCTTTTATGTAAATCAATAACACTAAATGTCCTAGAATAGACTGTTGTGGAATTTCATCTTTTACAATCACTAAACTCCCGATCCTGGAGGCGAGCTCTTACCCAATTCAAAATCCATGGGGATAGGTTGAATACCTCGAGCTTCTTTAGAAGGAGCCTGTTGTTAACTGATTCAAACGACCTTCTTAAATCCAAACAGCACAATTCTATCTTTTTCCCCTATCAGCCCTCTTGGTGACTTCAAAAAACAATAGATTCGTTAGACAAGGTCGGTTCTTTGCCAACCCATGCTGTAAATATACCGTGTTCTTTGACGTGGTCGACAATCTTGCTCCTAAGTATCCCTTCCATTAGTTTCAATAAGTCAAGCGTAAGGCTAGCAGGTCAAGGGTATATAACGCCTGTGCGCTCCATTTTGCTGTATGGTTCGTTAATATGGGCTGTTCACGAAGAAGGTATAAACAGGCTTGCTGTGTTTGACCATTGTTGTCTCCGCCAATTAGCCCACATTAAATGGACTGATCGCGTGTACAATGTGGCAGTTCGCCGGCGTGTATTCCGGAACGTTCGGGATGCGCGATCAATTGGTCAACTAGTTAATTTGCACAGCTTGCGACGGTTGGGTCACGTGCTCCGTATGCCAGCTGAGCGTTTACCGTACCGGGTATTATATACTGAGGGCACTAGCGATTGGGTTAAACCGCGTGGTGGTCAAGCAACAACGTGGTCAGGAAATATGAAGACTTTGACTGCT
>QNGE01001687.1:139987-151164 GCA_008508345.1 Paragonimus westermani
TGGTGGAAGCTAGCAGGTCAGTAATTCGTATGCTCCTCCCTGTTGTACATTTTACACATCGGAGTAACTGCAGCTACCTACCAACCCTGCGGCAATTCAGCCACTTCCAAAAAATGCTCTGAACAAACACGCTATAGGATCAGCTAGGACGTCAACCAACGGCTTCAGCAACGCTGGATGTGTACCACCTGGCCCCGTCGCATTGTGAATATCCAACTGGGCCAGCTCATCACGGTAATAATGACATCTAACATTACAAGCAGGTTTGCATTAGTAGATAGTCGCAGGATATCCCCATTATCCGTGATGTGTATTTTCTCAAAGAAACGAAAAAGGGTCTTAGCGTCCCCTTTGTTCGTGGCAGCATTCACACACCTTTCGTACGGAGGGTTTGCGCTGAACGTATTGTATGTCTTAAGGTTGACCTTTACCCGTTACGCTAACCTGTGTTCGCACTCGGATCTGAACTCCTTCTAACGCAAGTGGCTGACCTCTAGGCCGCTCTGTACTGCAGGTAGTGATAGGGCCATCAGTAAATTGAAACCTGTTTCAGGCCTTACTTGCCCGCATTCCCTACCATTGAACTATTCCTCGTCGTTGTAATTTACGCACCCATGCACATACATCAGTCAGCTTCAAGAGATTACTTTTGGTTAGGTTCCATAGCGCTCTACATCCACCAACCGTACCTAAGTATCGCAATCCATGAGGCCCACCCCATTCTTCAAATCACTTAGCTTCACTTGGCGGTGCAACCTACGCCACTTATCCGGCGGCTAAGGTCCTCCACCTGCGAGCAAGTGGAAACAAACCATGATCATCTTCACCCAGAGGGGCGCTCACTTTCATACTAGTCACATCATTGAAACACATGGTGATAACTGAATCCAATACGTCCGGTGACCATCCAGTCCTTCATGTGGTGTGCTGGTTAACGTGCCAAATTAAATTCCTCGCTTGAGAAAAACACCGGCAAACTGTCTCCAGACTCGTGGGTGTATATTCTGACGTTCAACCGATCTGCAAGGCATTGAAGATACCAAGAATGAAGATGTTCGCGTTCTGGGTTGTGCGTTCGGTAAGAAACTCTACTAACTTGACATCCTCCACTGTTGTGAGTGAGCTGTGTTATCTGCTTGTTATCAGCAGTCACCCTCAGTACGCTTAAAGAGCATACTACCTCAATGTTACGTGCAGTTGGTTGTTAATCCAACTTTTGTCCAAACTGATCTGCCACTACCAAGAAGCTACCCTCTCCGAATTTTCTCTTATTTATTAGCACGATAAGCATATTAATATGGAGGATAGGAGCCCGAGACATCCGCCATTCACTTGAGCCACGTCTAAATTACTGCTATGAAGTTATAACATTCAGCTTCTGAAAATTCTCCCCATTTATTCCTTACAAGAAACGCGTTAACATAGGTCACCCGCAAACTGTTCCCGACTCCGTGTTGAGGAAACCTGCATTGTTCACGAGAGGATGGAGGGGTTCGCACTCGGAGTCTATGTCCGAATGCCTGTCCCGCTTTTTTGAACGGCCACTTCCCTGTTTAGGACGATTCCAATTTGGCGACCCCCCAAGAATGTTATGCGTAAAGGAGTGCTGGTTATATTCTCTGACGTAATGTCTCGTCCGACCACTATAGGAAAGTGACCCTGTCAAACTGTTGGGTGCTCTGTCTACGCCCATTGCTCCGCGCGCTCTCAGCTGGCCTGACGATAGCTCATTAGTTCACAAACAGCGATTCCGTGTTACTCGGAAATTCATGTATCGCCGGTCTGAAAGCGCTTCGTTATGTTTCTCTCTATTCTGCGCAATCATCCGCAGCCGCTGTAATTCCCCCCTCTATGACTGTGCGGAATGTTGGAGCTGTTGCGGATATGTCAACCCCACAACTACCGATTCAGAATCTTCACATTGCTCTCCCAACCCTTCTAGCCTCAGGAACATTTTGATGGTCACACGCTCGGGAATATGAATTGACCTCAACATGCTGTCAGTGATCCTTAACTGTATGGCTCCTCTTTCAACTTTTTTTGTAAAACGGTTCCGTTGTGTCTCGAATCACTACGTTGCGGATCCTTCCAGTGGTTACACCACGGGTCTTCTCAAACCTCAAGATTACTTATATGAGCGAGGTTTCGTCAGTCTGTACGGCCTCCAATGCCACAGTCTGCTGCTCCACCTTCTCACGCAATTCCATGAGACTCCTCCATATACCTATGATATCTTCCGCATGAATCACGTTTTTGAGATCTCTTGAATTTTCGCCAGCATGCGTTTTCTTCCTGATCAGATACACAATGAATTGATGGTCTTTTACTTTCACTCTGTTGATTGTATCACCATCGCCCTTTAGTGTCATACTGTTCGCCGAAACATCCTCTTTAATCGTTTCAGAAGTATCCCTATACATACTGATAACTTGCCCTTCACCTGAGCCCCAACTGTCTTCCAGCGCGTATTTTACACTGGGTTGATTATCCTTTACTTTCACTCCCTTGTTTCTATCACCGTCGCACTTTAGTGTTACACCTGCATATTCCTCCTTCTTTCTAATACGTAACGATAGTTCGGTGTTGTACAACAAAGCTTTTGCCCCAATTTTGTACAGCAGAGCTTACGCATCACTTTTGAACGTTGTTCAAATTGACAAAAGTGACCTTGCATCGAAATGCAATTTTGTGCACACTAGTCTGTTCTTCCCTCTGTCTGTGCAGTCGTTTGACGATACCGCACGGATCGTTCACCTGATATTTTGGTGCCTTCGCAACAACAATATCGTTGCAGCTCCGGTCGCACTTCAGAAGTCCACGGTAACTCCGCAATGTCCTTGCTTCTGGGATATTGAAACTTTTAAATAATACGATGGTCGTCCCGAGTACCCGTGAAAGCTTTCTGTGAGTTCAACTATTTGATTATCGTAACCTGCTCGAATTCTGTACCTTATCAGTTGCATTTGTTTAGTTTGTTGTCGCCGATAATCTAGCGAGGTGTGTCTGCAATTGCTTAGGCTATTCAGTAACCCGGTCTTGACCACAACATACCTTCCACGGAAAAATCTTCTCTAGTCGCTCCAGGAGTGTCCTTAAGCACAGTAGTAGTTAGTCCTTCGCCTAGGCTAGAAGTGAGCGGAACCATTGGTTTGTCTTCAAGGCCGCTGTGTTTCACAATGATATCCACACAATCATAACAGACTCATTTCAAAACGTTTTGTTCTGCGTACAACGCAAGAGCATTCTTTTTAAGTTTGTTGCACCTGTGATGGCACCACCTATTACATGCGTCGCGGCGAATCCTCTCCTTTGTTTCTTGCGAGCAAATGCCTACCGAACATGGAAATTTAGTTGCTTCAGCGTCTGCAATGTAGAACCAAGTGAACCAAGGCCGCCCGATTACGAATGAGGCAACGAGGTAAAAAGAAGTATATACTCTTTGTTTACGACAATGTATATTGTCGACACACGAAGTCGATATGGAAGCGAGCAAATAACAAGACGAAACGTTAACATACCGGAACGACAATCGAACACGCAGCGGAGTCGTACGTTCGAGTGCGGGGAGTACTCGCCAGTATCAATACTCGTTCAACCACAAGTTTAAGCACATACAAAAGTTGGAAGCAAAAAGGATACAAATGGCAATCGCAGCGCTAACATAGTAACAAACAAATCGGATCGTTACAGCAGCAATAACCTCCCTCATCTTTTTACTATTACCCAACGTCAACGACCTTCCGCACTATATTTCCAGCAGCACCCTCCTATACACCGACGATCCAAAAATCCGGAATGCCACTGACCCCAGTGCACTACAGATTGATCTTGACGCGATCAAGCGCTAGTCGGACGATTGGAGTCTCCCACTAAATGACAATAAGTGTGCTCACATGTCACTCGGTGGAGATTCTGGCAACATCTTCATGATTCATAATGCTTTTAGCACGGTGGATACCATTAAAATCGACCTGAGAAAGGTCTGGGCATCTGGTTGCCGTCTAGCTTATCCTTCGTGTATCACCACGAGGTGGCGGCAAAAAAAGGATTCGCCACTCTCAAAATGATTAGGCGCACTTACCTCCGCATTGACAAAAAGCGTTTCAAACGCTTTACGGGATTTATATAAGATTGCTCCTCGAGTATTCGAATCAGGTCGTGTATACTGAAGAAAGATATATTAGCTGTCGAGCGCACGGCTACCAAGCTGGCCACGGACCAAAAATTGTCACTTACGGGTCTCGGTTTGAAATTGTTGATCTGTACTCACTTGAATTTCAAAGACTTCGCCGTGATTTACTACCCACACACTTCTTTAGAGTGGGTCTCGTAGAACAGTTCCTCATCGTAGCGAATGAAGACGGCCAGCGAGGACATAACAGAAAGCTTTTCAAACTTCGTCTTCGGGCCCTTCTAAGGCAGATCTTTTCTTACAGGGTTATTAACCATTGGAACAGCCTTCCTTAGACAAAAAGCGTTTCAAACGCTTTACGGGATTTATATAAGATTGCTCCTCGAGTATTCGAATCAGGTCGTGTATACTGAAGAAAGATATATTAGCTGTCGAGCGCACGGCTACCAAGCTGGCCACGGACCAAAAATTGTCACTTACGGGTCTCGGTTTGAAATTGTTGATCTGTACTCACTTGAATTTCAAAGACTTCGCCGTGATTTACTACCCACACACTTCTTTAGAGTGGGTCTCGTAGAACAGTTCCTCATCGTAGCGAATGAAGACGGCCAGCGAGGACATAACAGAAAGCTTTTCAAACTTCGTCTTCGGGCCCTTCTAAGGCAGATCTTTTCTTACAGGGTTATTAACCATTGGAACAGCCTTCCTTCTGAATTCGTCAGCTGCGTTTCTCGGGATCGTTTTAAACCTTTGCTTGATTCTCATTTATATAAGATTTCATTATGCGAGTAATCTGACTCTGTTCTTGGTAGTCACTGTTATCCCAAAGAGTGGTGCTACACCCTATTTTCAATGACTGCCTCTTGTGGCGCCCCAACTGTTTTATTGCTAACTGTTAAAGCCACGGCCCCCATTTGCACTATTTTTGTATGCGCTTAAACGTTTGGTTGAACGAGTATGGTTACCGGCAAGTACGCCGTGCGCTTGAACGTGCGGCTCCGCTGGGTACCTAATTGTCGCTTCGCTGTATTAGCTTTTCGCACTGTTGTTCGCTCGCTCCCATGCCGAATTCGTGTGTCAGCAACAGACTCCTTGTTTACTTGTTTCCTTACTCGTAACCGGCCAGGTTCGGTCTGATTGACCCTACAATTTCAGATCAACAGACACCCGCTGACACTGGGCGAGAAGAAGCGACCCGATCCGACAATCATGGGTCTTTGCCTCGGACCCGCGTATCAATCGCTGTCTTCATACTCAGAAAGTACCTAATCTCATGAGATTAGATTAGATTACAACATGCAAGCGGTACTAAAGTTTGAACAAACAAAACAGCCCTCGAATATGATGCCGTAGAAAAATAAATGCAGAGCATTTAGTTCAGATCGACTACTTCAGTTATTGGGTGTTTACCCACAGACAAAAACTTGACAGGATATGGATCGCCTGAACAGCTATCGTCACCAAGTTCTGTGAAAATCTGACCCCAGCAGTTTATTGATTTTCGAATCGCTCAGAGTGATTTTTTTATACATTCATATTGGTCTTTTAAGTTCTGCCCATTCCAAGAAACTCTGTGGCTTCTTTGGCGACCGCCTCAGTATTAGGACTCGATGGTAATCTGTCGCGGTGTAGGATTATTGCACATGGTCCTGAGTGGTTCTTAGGACATAGGGTTACATCACAAAATCCATAGTACGGTTTGTCTGAGCGCCCAATGCGTTTATCCAAGGATCTTGCGTATTGTTCGAGACGGTTCGAAGTGAACTACGTCACCGATTGCTGTCTGTAACATTTCGTAAGGTGTCCTCTAAAAACATCAAATGTAGTCGGGCTTATTACGGAAGCATTTCTCAGTTTCATGAAAGTTGCGAACTTTTAAGAATGTACCAGGGCATCGCCCGTAGTTTAGGCAATATGATGGAAGCATCAGATAACACCCGTTACAGCGTACCTAACGTTGTATGCCTTATATATTTCACTACGTCCATGTGCCCCGACCATGTAACTGTAGCCAACATCATCTGTCGCGGGAGTACGTGAAGCTATGCTTATGACCGATATGCCTTTCTATCAGTCTACAGCTAAGGTGAAGGGTTTGCAGTCTATTTTTTCATCCATATCTCCAATTTCCCCACCCTGATGTTCCCTGGATCATAACGAGTACATCCACCAAGTAAACCGTATTTTGGAAGCTGGCGTATTGACCAATGGGTATGCAGATAAAGGTTTTATGAAAGTGATAGGTTCAATTGATGGATTCGGTGGATTATCGGGTATCACGGGTCTTCACAGACTCAAAAATTATCCGGCTTGTTATTGACCCGCTTCTGGGTAGTACGAAAAAAGATCCTTGTGAGGGACACTAATGAGTTGAATGAGACTGTCACAAAAGCGTTAAAGGGGAGCGTAAGGTGAGTAGATGCAAACGGAAAATGTCATGGTGCGTGGGTGCAATTGTCTACGTCAGACATTCACACGCACTCTCAACACAGGCGCTCATCAGTAGGACATATTACGGAGCAGACAGAGAGACAGACACCTGGCGAACACATTATACAAACAGACACCACAACACTTCAACCATACCTACTTGCATAATTTTTCCCATAAAGATCGCTATTCCTATCGGAAACTGGTTGACAAAGCAGAGTTACCGGGAATACCTCCGGATTCCCCGAGATATTCCCCTGATTTCATCTTCAGCTCGTCGGTAGTTGGAACTGAAACGGCTTCTAGCGGGTTCTTCCGGGAGGGGGCGATTTGCAGTGTAAACGATTGTCGTCGAAAAACAGGCCGTAGAACCGATGCTGATGACAGAACTAATCCCCCCTAAAGTTTTGTGTTCGCTTCATAAGGCGAATGAACTAGGGTGACTACAATCAGACAACACTACGTAGGACAGTACGACATCGGTTATCCTTCGATACTCTGCGTCAAAATGATCCAAACTGTGAAGTCTGGTTCGATAATTCAGATATAGAAAAACCCTCAGTCGCTTTGTAGTCCTGTAGACGAACTGAAATAAGAGAGGCCGAAAGAAATTTCTCCGCACTGAAGCCGTCTACGCCACGGCTGTTCTCGCCAGAGACACTGGAAGCCTTTTTTAACATTATGCTACAGTTAGGGGAAGACTTAGATCATCAGTGACAATAAACCCTGAGTCTTTCTCCAGTACCCTTTCCGGAGACACCAGAGAGGTTTATTCTTCGGATACCTCACCAACTATGGAGAGCATGACGGTTTCCTCGCCAGCCACCTCCTTCTCCCTCAGTGTGAAGTGGCCCTCTTCTGTCCTCTGTCAGGTGAGGCGTTGCATATTATATTAAAAAACATAATGATGGATAGAAAGATCTCCGGTAAGACTTGTCAAGATCTACATCTGTTGTTGGACCCGCCTGTGCTCCTAGTGCAACCGGCTGAACAGCCTCATGGTAGACGGTGACAGCCAGCCGAAAGTGCTAGTGTGTTCCTGAAAGACCTCTGTTACGTTACTGAACAGGCGTACGACTGCGAAATCGCCTAAGAACAAGATGAACGCGGGTGGGAGCAGTTAGTCTTTGGGGTGTCCAGCGTAAACATAAAGCGCGACATTTTTTTGTACCTCCCGAAGCGTTGAATGCAACGCTGGGGTATCTGACGCCGTTCTCGAGAATTCGGCGGCCGCGCTTAGCGATATGAAAAGAACGACGTTCCTTCGTCAATCCTCAGACACAGTGCCTCTGCCAGTCACAAAAACGCATAGGTCTCCATGTACAGCATCCTGCCGATTCTGCTCACCACCTGGAGGTAGAAACTGTTGCCGTGGTTGGAACACTCGGCCCTAACTTTCACACCGACGACAGCAGTATGCAGCCTCACGTGGGCGGATCCACAATGGCGTGCATAAGTATATCCCAATAGCAATCATTGTGGGCACAATTTCGGCCGTTGCTGTGAAATTATTGATTAGGAATGTTACTGTTGTGCGGGCATAAGGTGCAGGGAGTTCTTGCGGTTTGGTTGGAACGGAGAAAGCCCAGTAGCCATGCACCTAGAAATAAGTCTCCACTGATGGCTCGTCAACGAGTACTCGAGGGACTGTGAGAAATATGATGAGGGTATCTACGCAGACGCTCTGGTGCACATTCGTGACGGCCCCCAAATCTTTTAATTAGCTGCATAGTTGAGATTGATCACCCAAGGTGTTCTGAGTCCTGCGTAGACCCGGTAAAACTTCAGCCGATCACACTGCTTTGTACGGTGCTCCACAGATGCTCCACAACCATAGAGGGCCAGAGTTTACTCACCTTGTCCTTTCAGTGATTGTCGTGTCACAGCTGAAAGCGTTACTCAAGGAGTCAGGGTGACGCTCCGATCCCCGGAGTGCCTTTGAAATGAGGCAGGTAATTCGTTATAACACCGATGCGTTCACTTAGGCCACATGCGGGTTGGGGAGATGTGGCCCTCGTCTCGCCCTCTCACGCGTCCTGTCATTTGATAAGCTGACTAGTCTAAGCGACGCTCGTTACTCCAACCTGCATATGCCCATTCACCGGCCCGACAGCTCTCTTCCATACCCGAACGCACGCACGCGCGTAGTCACCATCTGCGCACTGAGCCAATTGGAACGTTCCAATTGGATGTGATTCCGTGCGGTCGATACACAGGCATGCATGACGCGGTCGGACCCGGATCGGAACACAACTGCACCAGACACCAAGAACAACAAAACTGACTGCCAACTGAACAGGACAGGACACGGTCCAGACGAGCGCTACTGCATTAAGCTTGTACACCAAAATCCCAACAATAAAGATCCAATCCATTGACTTGGCCTTTTCATTGACTATCTTTGAGATATCGTTATTTGTTAGTGCGTACTCAAGCTATCACGGTTAAGAGTTCCATTACAGAACCCTCTGGTTTTTGCACTGGTACAATAAGGACTCACCAAGTTGAATATCGGTCAGGAGCGATTATTTCCTGTTTCTGCTGACGTTGGGGTCCAGCCTCGAATTTTGAGCGGACAGAAAATGCCAAATTGGGAGCTTTATAAAATTTGGCAAGGGTATCCTGTTCCATTACGAGAGTGGACTGGACATCATTCAACTTCCCTAGTTATCTCGTTATTCACAACGTACGCGGGTAAATTGAGCCCTTTTTCTCCGCGCCTTACTTCCAAATTGCACGTACCTATGACATCGATCGCCACTTCTGTATATAATCGTTATGTGGCAGCAGCTGAAGCCAACGGAAGTGATTTTGGCAGCATGCGCCTGTTAATAAGTGTCACGAAAGCTCCTGCGTCACTCTCCAAACAAATGTCGCGGTCTTCCACATTCAAGCCTACTATACAAGGGGATACTGCGACAGTAAACGTGGCAGGAGCATGTGAAATCGATTGGGAAATGGACTCTTCATGGTCATCAACTGATCGTACAGCTCCAGTTCTAGTGCGAAAATTCGAGGACTGCGCTTGATTCGAAAGACATACGTGTGCAGTGTGGTCAATTTTCGCAAAACATGGCAGGTTGACTGTTGGTAACGGCAATCCGTGAGAGCCTTATGTGTATCACCGAGACGACAACACGTAAATATGAAACAGGAGTTTTATTGCACTTGAGCGGATAATTGTCGTGCGATCAACTAAAAATTATCCAGGGACGGAGACGGCTGTCACAAGATGAGTTGTTCTGCAATGTTCTCCCGTTGCCTCGCAATATAACATGACCGATCCCATTCTAGTTTTGACCCTCCTTTGGACAACAGTCACTCTCTGGTTTTCGTGTCTTCGCTCCTATTAGTAAACACTGAATCGTCACATCTTCGTCAAGTTTTGTAGGTGTAACTTCATTATATCGAAAATCAGGTATAGCTTGCTGGATACGAGTGATAAAATCATTAACACTTTCTACCGAACATTGATGAAGTTGGTGGAGAATCATGCGGACTGTGAACGCACGTTAGCGTAATCCCCATAAATCATCCAGTGTCGCCATGGCAGCCGGCAAGGACGTTCCGTCATATATACGAAGTGCGTCGAAATGACGTTTGCCATCAAATTCCAGATGTTGTCTGAGCAATTTGATTTTTTTCATCCTCAAGGTTGATGTTGAGATTTGATGCTGTGGGTAGTTCCAGATGATATTCGAATGACCGTTTCCAGTGAGTTCACCCTGGTAATGACGGTTTTATACCAGCGTCTTACCTAAAGTAATCTGTGGGGTATGAATAAAGTGTACATGATTTTCTGATAAACTGTTCAGGTTCCGTTCACCGAATGTTACGATTTAGAACCACGTTAAAATGCGAACCACGACACGTGGTCGGCACAGAGTAGAGTGAGATCACGTGGCGGCAACAGTGCGTAGCTTTATCGAACACGACCGAATGACGCCATGATAGTGACGAGACAGATAAGACAGGTAATCACCCCATCGATTGTGTGAGTAACACCATTGGACCGTTCGGAGCCAGGTAGAGAGAGGAGCACACACGCGTGCACGCGGATGCCACAGATGGACTTGATGGATTATGGGTGATCATAATTCCTTGAGGTTGAATTATATGCTTGGTTGACATTATAATTATGGTGCATTCCTTCCTGGTAGAATGAGAATGCTGACGATTGGTAAAGTGCACGCTGAATGGTGACTACACCTTTGAGAATTTTGGTTCACTGCTCGTTGTATGTGCATTGTGTGGGCAGGTGTTTGCTTGGTAACCTCAACACTAGGTTGCTGAGTTGTGGTAGAAACAATGGCAGGGTGCTGGTTGGGAAGGTGGGTTGTTCCCCAGCATCGTGTGAGCAGTGTCAGGCGGCTCCATGATGAAGACGGCGGGACTAAACGATCACTTACGGGTATTTGGAGGTAGACTTTTTAACCATAACTGTCAGGGAATGAAGTCGTCAATTTTTATGGTCCAAGCAACCGCTTGGTATGTGGGAACGGTTGCAACTGCCTGCAAGATTTTAGCGTAATATCATGAAACAGCTGGTCTAATTTCCTCCGCTTTGTAATAGTAATAATAGTGGTATATTTCTCGACGCATTTGTGAGAAACAC
>QNGE01001688.1:0-64492 GCA_008508345.1 Paragonimus westermani
CTGACTTTTCACAGTTGGGTCTCATCTAAATTCATTAATCTTTTTTTTCCTTTGGACAATTTTAGGAACCCAACCGACATTTTAAGTGACGAACTTTACACAGATCGAGCTGAAACAGCGAACTTTTTAACCCGTAGACGCTCACTAGATATGGTCCGAAGGTTTGCTTATTTGCTTGCAATTATTAAGTTGTGATAAGATTGTTGATTATCACTCCCTCAACCTCATTCATATCAACAAAGTGTGATGGTGTTAGTCGTAGAGCTTGTTCCACCAGTAAATTAGAGAAAACTTAGTCGAACCGCCGAATTTGTTTAACAATCATCCGTACATTCATCCTCAACCTAAATCATTCAGCATTTTACACTGCCCATACTGATTTTCCTGAAAATCTGTACCGGTGCTAAAAGCCGGAATTAAGACCGAAGAGCTCAACTCTCAACGGGGCCGGATGAATGAACGGCCATGGCCATATTAAGTAGCCATGGATCGGGGAAATTTACGCGCATTTCCACTCGAGTGGCTCAGTGTCATCAGTCTAGTACTTTTCATACCACGGTACACGATTGGTAACGCTTGGTGGCATTCGTTTCTGACTAGCCCGTCACAGTGACCGAAGGCAAAGGACGCGTGCACCTAACCAACGCAGTAAGTGGATTGCGCTGCACCACTTGTTGTTCCACTGACACACTATCCAGCCAATGTGAGACCCGAGAAATGAGACCAGTAGGTGTATTAGAGAGGTCTTCGCGTTCAGCCAGCCAGTGTTGGCTAGCCACTTAACAGGCTGGCTTGAAAATGAAAGCTCTTGAGAACTAAACACCGCAAACAACTGCAATGGTGAGATCTAGACTGGGAAGAAAAATATTGAAAGTGTAATGTAAGAACTAGTTCCGCATGAAAGTAAATGTGAATGCACTCTAGAGAGAATATGAAGGAAAGCCTATTTCAAGGTGTAAAGGGGAGGAAAACAGACAAAATATTCACCATACAGTATGCCGAGAGATCTGAATGTAAGGAAAGATAGAAAGACAACGACATCCAGGTTTCTGAAAATGCGAGCGGGTGAGTTGCCAAACGGCGGTTACCACTGGTCGATGCGAATAAGGAAAAATGGGTGTAGCTGGTATAAACTACTTGAACGTGAAACACTCGTTGTCTCTTGGCCGATTGTGTACCATAAGTAATAATCCGAGGTGACCAGCACATTCGTGGCAGCACACAACGCAACTCCATATAGTCGTTACAACGACCTATAGCACTGATGGTTCCCTTGCGTACCGCGCGATAATTGTTTACTAAACTTGCGGACGCCCTTATGGATCGTACTTCCTCAGACTGTCCTGTTCAAAGCTAATTCTTTCCAACATCTGAAATGAATGCTGCGACGCGGAAGACTTACCTGGAGAACATCTTGACATCTCAGCTTTTGACCACTAAGATTTCGTTTACATGGTTTCAGCAGCCGCTCTGGAATACGGTCATCGTCTGTACGACTGACGTGACCTAGCCAACGTAACTGGTTCGACATCAGCACGGCTTCCATTCCGCTCACATTCGCTCACCGCAGTGTTTCAATGTTCGAAAGCATGTCTGACTACCGAATGTGCAAGATATGTCTTGGACACTGCAAATTCAAACACCTCGAAAAGCGCACTTTCTGCTGATACAATATCCAAGCTTCATTGCCGTACAGCAGTACCGACAGCATCGTGGAGGGGCAGTCACACATCTTGGTGGTCACCTTCAAGCTGTGGTTCTTTCGGACACGTCCTTTGAGAACTTGCAAAGTACAGCTAGCCTTCGTCACACTGGTCAATAACCCGCGGTCCGCCGACGAATCTGATGACAAATTGCCACCTAGTTAACGTAAAGCTGTGCAGCTATCAGATACCTCTCCATCGATGCGAATCCCAGGTGTGGGTGCATGAACAGCAGCTCCACCCAACGAAAGCTGAAAGAATATTCGGTAGCTAGCACTCCATCTGGTACTCAACCTCAACGCCGTCTGCCGCCGAGTCTTGAGAAGCAAGTGTTAGCATGGCAGTCAAATATAAACTAAATAGGGTTGGGACTAGAACAGAATCCTGCTTCAAACTAATGTGGTTGATTCACACGATTATGCCTTCGTCTTTATGCCCACATGCAGCAATCTAATCAAACTGACAAACTTACTTGGACATCCGAACTTACCTAACACCATTCATTACGCCCAGCAGCTCACGTAATCAAAAGCCTTAGTGAAATACACGAGAAGGGCATACAGGGGATGGTCAAGTTTCGGGCAGTTTTCCTGGAGGAGCCTAGCAACAAACACCAAGTCGATCGAACTGAGATTCGCCCAAAATTCACAATGATCCACAGGAACATTCAGTTGGTTCCGACCGATCCTCGCAATTACCTTACCTGTCGCGACGTTGTTTGCTATCTTTAGTTTGAAACAAAGGCGCAACAAATAAGTGTGTGACCTCTAGAGACATTATTTCTTGTTTCCCATTGGAGTTTACGGGCTGGAACAAAGCGCGCTCCAATGCTGGTAAACCATTCTTCACTATTTTACTTGGCAATTTATTTTTGTCCTCAGCCTTTCCACTGCGCAGCTGTCCAATCGTTCTCTGCACCTCTGGCAAATCTGAGACAAGAGAAAGTGGAGATTTGACGGTCTGTTGCGGCAGTCTGTACACGGTCACCTAATCAGCAGAAGTAGGACGGTAGAGCAGGTCGCCGAAGTGTTTGCACACGGCTCTCATTGTGTCCCCTGGCTAGATGCACGAGAGATCGCATTAAGTAAATCGTGAAACTCTTTGTGTTGTTGGCGATCGGTGTAGCCTTGCATCCGCTCACCTTGCTTCCTCCACTAGTCGTTTCTGATTCTTTGAACACAACCGGCAAGTTGAAGGCGAATACTCCGAAACGTCACTCCTTTCGCATCGCTATCCGGATCCAATTTAGAAAATATAAACTCCGCACCCTGTCATTAATTTAGAAAAGGCCATGTTGTGATCATCGAGCCAATCCAGGCGCATCTGGCGTTCGACACTGATAATCTCGGTGGCTTCTGCCGTGGGCTTTCTTTTAAACGGTCGTCAAATACCTTTTAGGGTGGTGGTTCCAAGAGTTTCTCTCAGACAAACAGTACGTGCACATCAAAAATAGACTTCGTCTCGGAATTTTTCGATCG
Source organism: Paragonimus westermani (assembly GCA_008508345.1). NCBI lineage: Eukaryota > Metazoa > Platyhelminthes > Trematoda > Plagiorchiida > Troglotrematidae > Paragonimus > Paragonimus westermani. Next base: position 3,182 of record QNGE01001688.1, read on the forward strand.
TTTGACATTCAATTAACTGGCTAGCACACATGAATGAACAATTTGGTTCTGACCAGCCTATGGTCGGTGCTGCATTCAGCACCGCACATCGCACGCATGATACGCATTTCATGGATGTCAGGTTGCCACATAATCACGTGATCAAGCAAATGATGATGACCGCTTCATGCCTGAGTCCACGTCGTTATTTCTCTCGAATCCAGCTGAAATCTGGTGTTTGTGGCAGCCAGTTCGTGAGTAGCACACGAGTGAAGTAGACGAACACCGTTCTGGTTGACTGATTCAATGCCGTAGGTTCCGAGGACTCTCTGCCAGACTGCCAAGTCGCGCCCGATTAGAGCGTTCATACAGAACAAACAGTCGGTCACTTACATGGTGTCGACCGGATTTTGACGGGCAGCTGATCATAGAACCGTCGTTTTGTATCATCAGTGTGACACAGTTGGTTCATAAACACTAACATTTGTGGCACATCCACCTCCATTGCATCGCAGGCGCATCGACAGGATTCGAGGGTTGATGCCAGGCGGGTCGCTTACCATCAAAGTGTTGGTACGATCAGCGACTGTGAAGCAGAAAATGCACTCCCGAACACCGTCTGTCGGGTAACCTGTCTGTTCACACATCTCTGCAACGGTTTCAGGGCTTGGAAGGCAACGCTGGGCTATGAACCAGCATGCGCCGATGAGTGTAAGTGAGCAGTATAAAAATCCGACGTTTATTTAACGTGCTGTGCTTCCATGCTGTTTTCTTTCACCATCAGATATATAAAAAACGAACAGGTTTACGAATCAACAAAAGAGTGAACAAAACCTAACAATCTTTCTGTTAGACCTAAGGCACGTTATACTGTGTTTTCAGTTTTATCACGCTGTTTTATAAACTATGACGAAGCGCATTATAGCCATGTTTTTAAAACAATCAGTCTTGCTTCGAATGGCTCAGTTTTGTGGCGTCGTTACCGAGCTTTTCTGTTCCATCTCTTGTCAACATGTCTTGTTTAACCCTTTTATATGCCGCAACCAAAGTGACTTGTTGCACTATCGAGCTCATTCTAGAGAGCTGCTTCAAAATGCTGTCCAGATCAAGGCGCTTCGTTTTCCTGAGAAATGCTTCATCATGAAAAAGCTTGGGTTGACACAAAACACTCGCATCCTACGGGTTAGGGGTGGGCGATTAAAAGCAGGATAACATGATACATGTGAGCACTGACTGAATCGGGTTTGGTAACGAGTGTCATGTTTGTTCGCAAGCGGTGTTCTGTAGGATTGTATAGACCGTCAGTATATAGATGCTTTTTGATGACGGGTTAGAATCAGTGTTTTCATTTTACCGAAGGCACGTCAGAATTTTGAGCCTCGGGGTAACTAATCTGATTTGAGTGGGTGAGCCATTCGGACTCCGTTCCTGCTGAGCTGTGTTGGATCACGCTGTTCTCAGCTCAATTTTCCGTGAGAGCAAGTTTCGTTATGTTAGAACCAGATCGCACTGCTGGAGCGCACCGATGTTTGGTCATTGATATCGCTTATAGCTTGTGAAAGGTTACTTGTACACTGCATGTAATAAATATTCGACTTACACCCTAGTTATTGCTTCTGGTAACTGCGAGTTCCGAGGCATCTTTTATACTATTGTGTGGGTTCTGCTCGTGTGTGACTGATTTTTCTGTCCTGTCAACTACTGAGACTAGGCAGTTATCGTGTTGGGGAATTCAGGGTTGTAGAAGTGAATCAGTCGTTTTGATACTCTTTCGATCAGTTGATGATGCTTTTTGTTATTCCGGTGTTGATTAGTTTAATATCACTGAAATCACTCTGTGTTGAAAAATTGCCCTTGAATGTCCTATATACAGTTCGTCAGATTTGATCGCTAACATTGCACGCCCTGAGAATGAATAATCACAACGGATTTATTGGATTTACATAGCGAATTTTATGTCCCCAAATTTAAACATGCCAGTTCCACTAAGTTCCTTTCGACCACTTTTGCTGCGCACAATGATTCTCAAGCACAGCAACATAAAAGGGCCCTTGTCTCAATGGCACACTTTAACACATTCAACCGTGGCCAATTAAATGCGGAAGTAATCGACGAGAGCTTCAGTTTCTCCTCGCTTCCATGCATCCCTGGAATAAATGAGCGTTTACAATCGGCTTCCTAATAAATGACTTAAGTTCCCTCGCACGTTAATTCAGACGAATTGGGAACGCTGAATTTTACTCTACCTGTCTCGGTGTACAGAAGTTCAGTATCACTGCACCGGTACAGATTTACATCGTGAGCTATCTAACAGGTGCTCTTGAGACAAACTGTGTTTGATGAACACATCACTCACCTTGTTCCAGTACTGTTGAGCAAAATTATTTCCAAATACATAGGGCGCGTGGATCGTAAAATTCAGGTCATACCGGAAAAGGTACCCTACTATAATTTGTATAACCCAAACGGATGTGATAAAGTGTTTTGAGAGGAAGTAGTGTAGTAGGGTTTTGATCCCAAAAGATCGGGACTTTCACGGATTTGTTTCATTCAATGGAAATGAATTAGTGGTTCGTCATAGACAAGTGATGCATGCAAATGCCAATTCCATCTTCGTAAACTGCATTTTTGAGCGACGATTTTTCAGTGTGTTATGCGACTATTCTGGTGGAAACGTTAAGGTATCATTGTGCCAATTGAATGTAATGTTCCAAACGGTGAATACAATTATACGGATTAGTTGAAAAATAATCATAACTGTTGCAAATTTTTGCAATTTGTTTCAATGAATACATTTGGCGTCTACAGTGGTTCTCTCCTATATTCTTCCATCAGTATAAGGCAAACAATTCTTTAGATGGTAATCTTTGTTTTTTGCTTTTGTCAGGGAGCAATATTTCTGGTATGTCGCTCAATAGTGCTTGAAAAATTCAAAAATCACAAATCTCATAGCATACACGTACGCCAACAACATTGTGTTAGTTCGCATCAGTTACACGTACGTATTTAAAACCGCATGAACATAAGGATTAATGTATGCAGTCAAAACAGTAGTATTGTGCTCAGTTGAAAAAACTGCTTCTCGACGTGTGTAAGGTGTGTGCAAATATTTGAGTTTATTCATTGCACGAGAAAATGAAGTAGTCAGTGAACTAGGGAGAACAGACGGGCACTAGGCTGATCAGAAAATGTCCCCATTTTCCTGCTTACGTGAAACAGTTAATACGTAAAGTGAGGAGAGCACAGACTTTCGGAACGTGTTTGATTCAACCTGATAAACTAAATGGTAATGTGGAATGCACTGAACAGGGTTATACGGAAAATAACAAGAATTCTGCAATGAACCAGTGAGGGATATGTCATTGAATATTGATTCCTGTACAACAGATTTACCAAGGTAATATTAAGTTTAATACTATCGGCTCCTGGAAACGCAAAATTAACCCCCTAAGACGTATGGTTGGCGCTTTGGGAACAGCTAAGTTAAGTTATCCCACAGTCTACTAAGAACATGTTCGCCCTCAGTAGAGGTTATTTTTCAACCCTGATCAGGCAGTTGTCAGGTTAATGAAATTTTGGCATTCTAAGTTTGCCCTTCAGAGGCCATATCAAGGTGGGCTGTTAGGTACGAGTGTATGATGTCTCACCTACACAATCTACTACTGCGATCCACGTGGGAAATTTTTAATTAAACTCATGTTTGTTTTGAAGAGTGTTGGTACTGTGTCTTTCCTCAGAGTTGAAGGTAGGTACTTTCTTGAGTTCAGTACAATCAACTTAGGTTGTGTGCACGTGAGTCCTGAAGTTAAGGAAAGTCTTCGTTTTACCAACAGTTGCACCTCACTTATTAGAAAGAACATACCCAAGTTCCGGCCTGCAGTGCCCATCGATTTTAAATGGTATTAGACAGCCAACAAGTGAGGTTACGAATCAGTCCTTGGATTTCTTTCCATCAAAATACATTTCAGTGTACTCGTTAGCCAAGAATCTGTTTCAAAACAGATCCTCGCTTTCACAAGTAGACAGAGACGAGCCTCTTTTCGCAATGAGGTCAGTATTATCGTGACACGGTGGATTCCAGGAAATGATTGTATTGGGCACCACATGAGGACAGCTACAGTATAAGACAGAAAGGCACCAAGCTGCAGACTGTATGCAAACCTTGTTGGCGTTTTTGTTGTTAGTTGGACGAACATAAAGGCCTGTTGTTTGCAGATGAATGTGTTCTTGGGTAAAGTTGGTTACACTTTCTTATCTCCCGTCTGTTTGAACCACAATCAACTCCAACGCTCCTCAAACCTAACTGAAAGGTTTAGAATGTAGTGCTTAAAAACTTGACCTCAGAATAGATCCCGTTGTCTGATATTTTAATGGACCAACTCTTACGTAATAACTGAGTATCCTTCATGAACCAAGGGACACTGGAGCGTACATGGGTGGAAGAACATCAAGGAAATATGTATATCCTCATCGACTCAACCGGTGGGATGATGCCAAACAAACTCTGAACAATAAAAATGTTTCTCCTTCTTCAGACATACATCGTGTTCGGGTGAAGGATTTGGTTGTAGAATTACGTAGCGCATAGGCTTTACCAGACGAAAACGACGGTTCTTCGTATCAGCTACCCTGATTGTGTTTTACACACTCTTCAAGCAATCAGTAGACGTTACTGTGTGGTCGGAAGAGAAGTTATTGATTCAAGCCGAGACTGTTGTGGTCCTCCTGAAATATTCCCCATGTGTTTCACTACAGACCCGACCAAAAAATATACGACTAAATTGTTGTGAGTAAATTGTGAGTGACCGTGAGCAGTGTCGTAACAGCCAGTTCTATTTATGCCTTATCCATTTTGAGTTGTCTCAGTATCACTTCCGCTTTTTTTGATGTCATTTCAAGATATCTCGAGAGGGTTATCTGGAGTTTATTGACAAACAGTGTAGTAAGGTTAAAGTGTACGTAGATAGGCTGGTTTTTGCAAGTGACAGGATACGGTTTCGTCAGATGTAAAGAGAAAACAAACTTAGCACAACTGGACTCCGATATTCGGGACATCTTAAACTGACACCAAGGCACGCGAACGTGATATCGAGACATCTGTACAAATGCACAAATATTACACAACGTTTCATTCCTCCCATCAACTTTCAATGACAGCGTAATTCTGTAATATCGATCTCGCAGTGGTTATAAAAGCATTTTATTTCTTATTCTGGTAAAAAGTAATGGTTAATCGGAACTAAACGTCAGCCACTTCAATATTCAAGCAGAACAGTCGTAAAATAGCACTACACCTGAGTAATTCTTTTGTCACAGCTGGTCCGCAGTGCACAATTCTCACTAAGGACAAGATCCGTGCTTCTGCCACACTTTCATGAAAGAGCCGTTTCGACCACCGTGTCACTGGCTTCATACCAGGCACGAAGAAACTGTCACAAACAAATGTCCAGTCACACTTTCCTGTAAGTAGCAATTAGATGGCACGATTACTTCGAGAGGTAGTACACTGACTATCTTGTTAACTAGAGTCAATGATCTAAGGACTATCACTTGTCTTCAATCTCAGTAATCACTAAACTTGTTGAGAGACAATTAAATCTTCATTAGTGTTTGGTGTCCAAATTACATAGACCACTTGTTCGCATACTACTGCCTTTAAGTATGATCACATCACTGTCCCCTTGATCGGCAAATAAAACTGAAACCAGTGGTCACATGTTTAGCACTTCGTGACTTACGCAACGCAGGTTTTCATAATTCGGGTTTATGGAAGCATTTCAAAGTGTGCCACAACATAAAAATTCAATGTGATCGTGATCCACTACGTCATTTATCGTGTCAAGATCAGTATTCGCCCTGGAAGATGTATAGTGAGTTGTTCATAAGGTCTAATCGAGCTTAAGTTTCCATAAACTCAGAAGGTTAAAAATGGCTTAACCTGGTCAAAATGAGCTCACTTCAACTGACCCGTTGTCTTTGGACTGATAAGAAAGCTGCCAACTGTTGCACAACTAATGAATACTTATGTGCTGATCTGTGGCGCGGTCTCTTATTCCATTTCCCGCTCCCGCCTAATATCTAGCGCGTATTATCAAAGAATTCCCCTCGTTCGACTTATTTAACCTCTCATTGGATATCGTGAACAGGGGCGGATGGTAAAACCAAACTAATCAATATCATAATTCCAGGCTCATTCGCGGCATAATTACGGAATTAATTAACACCTGCCTCTGTAATTCACTCTGAAATTCAGTTATTACGCCAACGTAATATCTGACTGACATACGTCTGGTGCTTGCCTACGCACAGTTCTAACCCCAAGTTATTGCTGTTCATTATATTCGACTTGGGAACTCCACACGTTGTCAACTAAAATTGCTAGCTCAGAACGCAGCTGGCGCACGGCTTGTTTATTTGGAAAGTCAACACAGAGTATATCCTTCAACACCATAAAAAACAAACATTTTCACAAAACATCAGGCCTGATACACAACGATTTCTGCTGTTAAGCTCATTTATGGAAAACGCCATTTGCTATGCATATGCAGTCCAATGTTCCCCTTCGTATTTCTCCCAGATTAACTCCCTAACTAACGACATGCTTCTGTCCGACTGCTAACGAGTAGTATTATATGCTTGTTCGTATTCATTACGCTACCTGCCATTAGTGTATATGTGCGACATTTTGTTTTACAAATTCATTCCAGTTGGCTTAACATAAAAGTGCTACATTTCAATGCTTCTGTTGAACAAATTTCTGAGTTCAACGAGTATCACTGTAGTTGATTACCACGAAAAAGATTTTAACAGGGTGAAATAAATTCGCCAATGCATAGCAAACCTAGTATCACTAAATTCCTTCAATATTTCTGAAAACAATACAAATGAAGCATATAGTAATGCTTTCATTGCTAAAACAGATAGCGAGAACAGGCGTGAAGTAGACATTGAGGATCGTACACAAATAAGTTTGCTGCAAAGGCTTGCTGTAGGGATGCTCAATCAAGATAGAAATTTATTGCCGTTAGTGTTCTTCACATACTTGTCTGTTGATGTAGTCTGGCATGCAGAACAATTCTCACAGAAAGCCGACTGAATATTGTCAAATGGTGCGGTGTGAGAAAGATCTTGGAACAGGAAACAGCATGCTATACCACATCCCGCGAATGAATTATTTAATTTACACACAAACATATCAAATTCGCTGCAAATGGTATGAGATGGTCGTAACAGTCGTCCGTTTGAACCAAGAATACTAATTTTATGATTAGGTAGTCTTCTAAGAAAGGCACCGGCATAAAATGTATAGTGTGCTTCGAAGTGTCACGAAGCGTCAGTCGAAGCGTTACAGCGTCAGACAAGAAGAATGAAACTCGTGGTGTCAGTTATAATGTGGGACTATCTGACTTTGGTCCGAAAACCAGCGTTCACTTGACTCAAAGCAGAATTTCGCTTGTTAATAAAAAGCCGTTCACTCCATTGGTTTGTACTATTTCTGATTTTTAATTCTAACCCGATAGATGTTCCGAATTTTAACTGGTTGTTGTTGACGGGTCAGGTATAATATGGGAACGTAACTTGTGTAGCTTGTGCCTGAAAACCAGTCCACTAACAGCTAACGTCAAGTGGCTTACAGGCTGCAAATCTGAAGAATGTGATGTGTCTTTTGTTAAACCCGGACTCATCCAACTTCAGCTCACCTACTATCACTACCCATCATCTAACAGTGTTTTCCCGATCATTACAACAAAACATGCTCTCACCCGTTCTCAAGAGACATTGAGGAGAATACCGGATGTAATGCAATACGTAGCACGCATCATATATGCCTGTGATGTGGGCCAAGAACACGGATGGCTCAGGCGTTGTTTGTTAGAAAAACCAAAACACAGGTTATGCGCTCCAACAAGACAACAAACATATTCGCTACTTTACGTACAACGTTGGTCCACAGTTACCAATGTTCAGTTCCTGTATGTACCAAGAATCATTTGACGCCAAACTGCACTCCAGTGTTTCTTGTATATTTTCCGTGGCTAATTCAACAACATAATCGATGCCCCTGACTCGCTACTGATGTAAGAAGTATGATACGAATAATCGTTTTCACCATAATTGTACGTTATTGGATAATGGACCAGACACGAGTTTTATCCCGGTACTTGAGCACAAAGATTAGGCTGAGCTGGGCAGACAAAGCAACCCAGTTTGAACGCTCCACATTATGCAGTCTGTTCGCTTCGGTCGAGGGCCGTCGTGTGTTCGAAACGGGCTCGGTTAGTTAAAATACTGCCAGAAATAAACCGCACCGATTCCATAGAGAACGGGTTTTACCTCTGGAGGTCGACCAGATGTGTACATTCTTCCAACTGTTCATCCTTCGAGACGGATATAGTTATTGTGCCGGGTATACCTGAAGCCCCTCGGTTAACAGAGCAGAAGGCTGGTAGACAGAATGAATCGTGTTCACTGTGCACGATACTGGGATGGACACACGGGGAACTGATAAGTCCGCGGAAGGATAGTAGATTAAATGTCAACTCCATTCGGTCTCACGTTATACGAAGTGGTGTTATGGGTTTATACAAGACGTAATTCCTAGATTCAACCACAGATGAGTAAGGATATATATATTTGTGGAGGATAGTGGAGCGCTCCATACTGCTGTGAGACGGTCGCTGTAGAAGTGATCATCCTTGAGGTGCAGAACCAGCACCTTTACCTGATGATCGACCTGCTATACTCCACCCATCTTGAACACGTTGCAAGCGATTTTAAGGAGATCCGGAATTGTTGCTGTTCGGGGTTGGTGGGGTCATGCTGAGAAAGTTCATGCTGAACTTGTTGCGGATAGTGGGAATGTCCTCCACTGATAGTAGTTCCACTATCAATCGGTTTTTCTTTTGATCAAGCGCCGTAAATCACGATCAGCCGCTCTACCTGATGCGCGTTATATTCGCTAAACGATCAGTTACTCTTCGGGCTTGACCTGAATGATTCCCTGATTGGTGTCCGGCTCAGACCTATGCTATGGAATCAGTAGGAGTAATTGTTAACGTCTTTGTCAGTGATAACCAAGTCATCACTCGTGATGTTTCACCCTCCTGCACTTCCTGTTAACTCTTAAGCACACACCCATTCATCTCCTAATTTTCAAGCCTGTGTTGCTCAAACTTGTGTCATCAGATGCACAACATTCAAACACNAGCTGCGCTGAGAAAAAGCATTCCAGACAACCATCGTCATCACGCGAAAGGCTTCCTCCTGTGGCAAAATATCCACATGAGAGGTGTATAATTGTTGTTGCCGGAACCTTCGTTACTCCTCTTACGGCCCGTATATCGGGCTTATAGTGGATGTCATCTGCTCTGGCATCAAAAGTGTCGAGATGTGCATTAAGCATACCGGTCTAGCCTAGCTTAGTTCGAGCTAATTCTACGATCTTACATCAAAGCATTCACATCACCATGAAATTCTCAACGTTCTTCGCAAAGTGACTGGTGACTAACCAGGTAAACACTTTCCCAACACAGTATTGCGTTACACTGGAAAAGGACGTAGTCCGTTGGTTCTTGTTTAGCGCAAAACTTTTACAGAAGATCCTTCGAGGATAACGCAATATTTGAATGGACCGAACTTTCACTGCAAGAAACAAACCAAGCGGCTTGGAAAACACTTGCCTACTCAATCCTCCTCAATAAGTTTGGGAACGTTACCAATAAGTGTACCCACGAGGGAAGTGTTCTCATTTCTAAGTATTAGGAAAGGTATTCTTAGAGTAAGCTGTAGCGCAACGTCTCACGGATTTTAAGTTACAGGTGATACCTCCGAACTTTTGCGTACGGAGCTGCCAAATCGAGAAAAATCAGAACAGCAATCTAAGAGGCACTAAGCGATCTTAGTTTATTGGAAAAGCAACACCTTTTCAGTGACACAACGGTATTCACAAGTGACGTTAAACAGCAATCGCTCTCGCGTTTTGACTAATCAGCTCGCTGCTGTGTTGTCCCACGGTCTTCACTTTGGTTGTTTGAAACACATTCGCATTCATCAACACCTGATTGCCATCTGTGATTGGTTGGCACTGATTTGGTCATAAGTCTGTTTGTAGAGGCTTGTCCGCGAAAACGGAATGGCTGAGCATTCTCCAGTCAAGAAGCCGCTCCAGTTCAATCTCTACAAAAACTAAGAATAATATGCAGGATATGGATGAGTCTTCTATCAGCCAACTTCAGAATGGCTCAAATTAGATTATCCGATCGGTTGAAAATCATTTTCAAAAGGCTGGTTACGTTGTGAATGAGGTCTCATCACCCGAGAACAATTCTTCACATAAAACGAACATCTTTAGAAAAAGTTTACACGGCATCTCCAGTCATCACTCCAAATTCAGCTCGTTCACTCTGAACAGTTCGTCCCGTATTAGTGAGTGACTGGACGCCTGTTATCATCACCCTAGTTGATTGCTATTGGAACAGTTTATGACTGTTATGGTTACCCATCACCTTCAAAGGATCAGCGGTTACTTCAGTGTAAATCATATTTTCTTTCTTACGTTAGAAGATTAAGATTCTTTCAGCGAACTTGATGGCGAACAGCGTTTTGAGAGATTGTTACCAACAACAAAGTTGATTTATACCATAATGTTAGTATGCCACGGCTCCGCGGCCCCTGTATAGGAGTGGACCGGATGCGGATACCCTTACAATAAACGTGATCGATTGTTTTGGTCCTTCGCTCGTCAAACGAAGACACGCAATGGAGAAGCGACATGGCTGCGTTCTCACTTGCTCTAGCATCAAGGCAGTTTATACTGAATTAGTACGTTCACTTTCGTGTGCTTTCAACTGGTGCGTTCCCAGGACAAGCTATCCACAATAACTATACAGAAACAACGGTACGAACTTCATACGGCCCGAAAGGAACATCACACTCGTAATACAGGCCAGGAATGAAGACAGAAACAATACAGCTGTTTGGATACATGATCATGACTGGAACTTCAGTCAATCGAAGACAAGCCACCGGAGGGTTGCTTTAAAAATAACAGTTAGGTTTAGTAAAAAGATTCTTCTTTTGACGTTACAAGAACAATTGGTCGCAGTTGAAGTTCCTCATAAGAGGCCAGTAGCGACTCCGGTTTTCCTAACGACGATGTCCTTTATGGTCAGACGGAAGATTATGATTTGCAAAATTTTCCTACTAAAAGTAAGTCATTGGGTTGAAACAGTTCAGTTATCTCAACTGTGGACGCCATGAGCAAGAAGCCTTCGAAACAAAGATGCCGATAGACCATCTATCTGGGGATGTGTTTTAGATCTACGGTGTACGAACCTGATCGTCAACAATACAGACTATAAACCATGAACTAACGATGAAACAGGACATTTTGAGCGTTGATCCCGTATTACTGGTCGGTCAAGTTAAGCTTCAGTGAGAATCACTGATGTGTTCGTGGTTATGATGGTGGTGATGAGGACTGCTCGTTGGTATGAGAAAATTTGGAGGACATTGGCCAAAGGCAGCCATCAGAATAGTCAAGAAAGGCGAATACAATCTGGCTGTCGTACAGGAAATCGGTGAGATCCTTTGAAGAGACTTTCGTCGGCTGTGTAGGTGTGAGGGAGACATCATTTCAATCGAATATGTCCACAGAGGAAGAATCACATTTTATCAGCCTTAATTCTCTGGAGAGCCTTGTATTTGCCAAGGGCTGTCTTTCCTTCTCGTCTCACTTGCATTGACGTTTTCTCTCCAGTTGTAGTGTATGCAATTTGACTACACTGTAGTATTACCACTTGTCCGTGAGCCATCTTCCTTGGATTCTTGAAGATACGTTTATCCCCAGCCATGATTGCGTTTATCATTATTTGTAATAGAATCATCATTGGTTGACCAAGACCGCCCGTAACACGTGGTAGTTGTCAAAGCATTAATTCCGGTGCAGCATTTATTGTACCAACTTGTAAGTCTAGCAATCGCCTGCAAAATCCATCCGAGTTCGTTGTAACTTTAAAAAGCAAACCCACGAAGCTAAGTTGTGCAGTATTCGTTGTCAGATGATATCGCTTAACTCCAACTCCAGTGTTTAAATCTGTTGTTAGTTTCGCTCACCTCGGTGGGGTTTGCAGACCTATTCTGAATCATTTCAGTGAATTGTTAATAGCCACTGGTGAGTAGAACATTGAAAATAACATGAGTCATATGATCCTACGATAAAGTTAATGCACAGAGCAAATAGTTGAGTGATTTTTTTCGTAGTTTCAAACATGCAAGTGTAAACTGAGCGTCAGAAACCACACTGCTCACCTTTTGTACAACAGATTACATAGACTGCTGACTTCGGAATTAGTTCGGTGCTAGCCTACTCTGTTCTCATTCATTTCCTCCAGAGTACAGAAGCAGCAAGAAGCCTGATCTCTGAAAGTTCTCGTACTCATTCGGAAAATATGGTAAGTAACTTACACAAGCGTCTTAACAGTTTATCAAATCAGCCGGCTACTAACGATTTGGTTGAACTTGAGTAATCTTCGCGGTTAAACATTCATAGGACCAATTGCTGGCGCTCCTAGCCTGACAAAGGTGCAAATAGGCAATAGTTTACACATAGAAAGGAACACTGCGGATGAAGGTGGACTGCATGAAGAACTATGTAGCCAAGGTTAGGATGGATATTAACACAAGTAAACACTTGTATTCTTATAGATTTCACCCGGAAGGGATCCAAATTTAATGCGTGAGAAGAGTATCATTCAGGACAGTATGGATGCTTGTTCGGAATTCTACCACTGGGGTAGACATCTGATTGTGGATATGTGAACGAACAAAACAGTGTCAACTCACGCGGCCAAGGCTAACCTTGCTTTCTGGCGCCTTCAAGGACGCGTCTGAAATAACTCTAGCTCGCTAAAGAATGTCAAGGTAATTTAGAAGAGACCCAATTGCGAAAAATCTGGACTTCGGCCAGAATGGAATCAGTGACAGAAACAACATGCCAAAACGTGGCAAATGCTTAACCAACTGAGCTACAGAGCCACGCTGGAAGCTCGGAAATGTCTTATGCCGACTTGGTTACCCAACCAACCAACTGTGTCTTATGGAGTCCACCAACTGATCGGTCCGGTTGACTGCCCGAGTAGGATTTCTCGATCATCCCACGCTGTACTCCACCAACGCCACCAATGCGTACTGACATTGAATGACAATGAGTTCAATGTCAATGCTCACCAGTGGCGTTGGTGGATTCCATGTGACAGTTGGCTTGGTGGTTAACTAGGTTCAAATGTGAAATTTCTGACCCTCCGGTGTGCCTTCGCAGCTCAGCTGGTAGTACATTTACAGCGTTTGGGCATGTTGTTTCTGTCACTGATTCCAATCTGGTCGAAGTCCAGATTTTCCGCGATTGGGTCTCTTCCAAATGATCAAATCTGTAAAACCATCAGTACGTCAAGACAAGTGTAAATAAAGCTGGTGCGTTTTCTGCTCTGATGTGCAAAACCGAGAAAGTGAACTCAGATTAGGGCCGCTGTCACTTACAAAAGCTAATGTGCATATCGGACACTCGGTAGTCGGACACGGTTCCAACAACTAAGAAGCCTCTACGGAGGGATATGGATAAAAGCTAACTCATGTCGATACCTAATTAGCCTCTGTGACTAGAACACGTGAATCAGATATCAGTCCAGTGAATCTCAGAACAACTAAATGAAGGCATATGAACAACTTGTCCGAACTGAATTTCGGAAATTTAGATTATATCAAATTGAACACCACCCACATATGATCACAGTTCTTGTATTCAAGCAAACCTTTCGGTCACTTCACTTCGTGAGGAAGCACTAGGCTGGAGTTTCGTTTCTATTAGGACTCCTCAATAGTGCATATCTTTGTCCGCGGTGGAAATTGTGCTCCGACAATCGTATGTGTGAGACTAGCGTGTTAAACAGAACGCCAGTGTTCTCACAATAGTCATGACCAATCAATCATATCTAAACCCTCAACCACAACCTTGCTTAGGCTGCCAACAGCGAATGCCTAACAGGAATTTTCTCACGGAAGGCTTGTGTCTCGACCTCGTTGCATTGATATTCGCCGACTTATGCTGGCCAGGGACAATCGTGGGTTAAAGTTTACGTGGACGCCGGGGCAAATTCGAAGGCGCTGTATGAGGATCAAGTTAGCTCACAAACTTGGACACAGTATGTCGACTACGTCAGATCGTTTGCGTGACAAATGGGCCATTCAGAAAATCGAGAACTACCGCTGGGAAGGCTGTTAGACAACGTCAAATCTAAAGTAGTACGTCAGAGACACAGAACGTTAACACTCAAGAGAAATCATCAAACGTTGTTAACACCTCAGCGATCAGGTCACGCCAGAAACCCCACAATCTCACACGAAGTTAATCCGCAGTTACGCACATGCGGCGAACATGTTTAAGGGGCAGGTGGTAGGTGACACATCACGCCATGTCTAACGATCGATCCAGTCTCGGTGGGTTCAGCTGAGCCAGTCAAATTGCACCCATGCAACCAAACGCGTGCACCCTATCTGAACTGTGTACCCACGCCGGCTTTCTAATGCACCACTTGACGTGATTTGTCCTAACACTTCTACAGCCACATGTTACCGTTCCATCTGAGTCGCTTTGCGTCTGACTGCTATAGATGGTCGTCTCGTTTGATTTGCGCTGCGTCTTACCGGTCACGTATGGTAATCGTTTGGCTGCATATGTTTACAGCCCCTCCGGTCTAATTTTGACTCTTTTTCGGCAAGCGGTGAAACCACGTCTTTTACCGCCTCTCGGTTTTGAGCCAAACAATTGAGCATGAATACAAAGGGGGGATCCAATAACCACCCTTAAAAGTCAAGAGAACTTTCAATGTCAACACCTGCAACTGGATTTTCATTCTGTGTATACGAAGTCAGGATAAATGAGAAAGATGGCAGCAGAATTTACTTGCGTAAACCTTACGTGTTGACTGAACCGTGTTAATCATCACGTCCGTTTGACCGACCACCTTAGCACAGTCTCAGATTATCACTTACTCGGTAGGGATATAGAAGATACCAAAACCAGCCGTTATTCACTTAACGAAAATTGGGTTTATGCTAAGCATCGCACCGTTCTGAGAACAAGTTGGAATTGCGTCACTTGATGGAGTTCTGCTCACTGTGTTTTTGTGGGTGTGTGGATGTGGACCACTTTAAGACAGGAGGTTGCAAAACTCTCACGGTCCATTTTTGTTAGTAAGGCACAATGTTACGTGAATTATTAGTGGCCGGTTCCTCCGTTGTCAAAGTCCACTTCTGTCTGCTCACGATGGGGTTTGGTTTGACTGCGTCCTGACAGACTCTGGTTCTAATCCCAACCAGTTGAAACTCTTTAACTCTGTTGAACGGACTCGAGATGATAAAGTCACACGTGAAAGAATGTACGTGCGTTGTCTGGATGCTTTACACACCACTTCTGAAAGTGCCTATCGGAGTGAACCAGCTTTCAAGTTAGACGATCGGAAGTGTTTCTTTCAGTATTCTGTATCGACGTCACGTCAGGTTCTCATTCGCTATATCCCCAATGAACCAACCATTTTATGCCATGGATCTGTCTACTGATAACCTTAGAAAATACTGATAACGTTGTTCCAGAAGGAGTCAGTATATCAATTGGAAATCGTTCGCAGTGAATCGTAACGTCACATTTACTTGGATGCTGCAACTAACTTTCCTCCGAAACAAACACTGGACTCCAATTTTTTCTAGGCACATCTTGGCAGCTGTGACCATTCTAATTTAGACTAGGATTTTCACTGATGTTGCGCAACCACAAGGCAATCACTGTGTTGTTATCACACCTCAGCGCTTAACCGCATTAATTTGCAAGTAGTATTAAGGGGTAATAAACCTGTCAAGCCAATCACTGACCTCACGTTTATGACTTGCCATTTAGTTAAAGATTACTAAACACTGCGGGGCCATTTGAAATTACTGGTACATCGTAAGGATTTTAGCCGATAACCTGGTCGAAGTTGTCTTCCAGTGTGTGTAGGACACCCAGTTGCGACAGAAAGCGCTTCAAAATTCAGATGAAATTATCATTAAAATACAAACCTGAGCTGTTGAATGGTAATAACAGAATCTTTCATTTTCCACGTGATAGGTACTGACTTGTCTGATGGCAAATGTAACAAGTAGAATTGTGGTAATCAAATGAGGAAACCGATCATTAGCAATGCAATTCGCGGCTTATCGGAATGACTATATATTTTGTATGGTTGTTTGACAATTGTTTATGAAGATTTTGATTAGATGTCTAAATACACTTTTCCGCGTCCGTGGTGCCTTTAGTTGCGAACAGTTCAGTACATATATTTACAGCTATAGACAGGTCAATAACCACATGCGGTTAATGATTTCGTTCACTTGCTCCCGACAAACAGAGTTCCACGAGTCATTTTGTGTTTCACTACTGTCGATCGTCAGAGAATACGCTGAACGGAATTAAGTTACATAAGGTAACTAAAATGTTGAAGCTGTTATGGGTGTTGTTTGTATCAATCGCATACTGCTGATTTTTTTTCTCAATCGCGCTGCTCGATACAATAATCAAAAAGTACCATATTTTCCGACGAGTGTGGTATACGTTGTCCAGTTACAAACTTTAGGAAGTCGTATTCACGTTTAGTATGGCGACAGAACAACTATTGAAATCACTGTGCCTCAAAACCGTTCTTGTATTGTCGGCACATTATACACTGCAATGGGACGATCTTTCCTTGAGAAAAAAATGATAGCTACGTGCATGCAATGACAACTGCACTTCTTTTCATAGTTAGTCTTTTGACT
This sequence comes from Paragonimus westermani, assembly GCA_008508345.1. NCBI lineage: Eukaryota > Metazoa > Platyhelminthes > Trematoda > Plagiorchiida > Troglotrematidae > Paragonimus > Paragonimus westermani. Next base: position 20,006 of record QNGE01001688.1, read on the forward strand.
ACGAGATAACGGTTAATTCCTTTCTGGCGCCGACGAATTAAGACCGGTTGGATAAATGAGTGTCTGAAAGTGGAAAAAATTTTACCAATAATCGGCGTAGAAACCGTGATGACTGCCGGATTGAAAAATATGGTAAGGTCGAGTGCTTGCGTGCTTTATTGTCGAATTTAGGTTATACTGCTCTTTGGAAGGCGTTAACCGGTTCAGTGAACTGTAGCTGATTACAGCACCAACGACGAGCCTCCGGTTAGAATCGAGATGGTCAGTACATAATAGACGTCCAGGTTTGGATTATTTTCAGTATGGCAACAAAACTCTTTGTTCCCCGTAGACGATTGAAAGAGGCCTCGCAACTAAGGCCTATCAACAGATCGGTGCATTTTCTAAGGAGATATCATGATATGAACAAATATATCGGTTGTGACGCGTTCGAGGTGCATAATGCGGTGACTGTTGATGCACAGAGACGAATAAACACTGAAGTAAACAAACGTTTTTGTCTAGGTGGTTGGTTTATCGATCAAAGTTACATTTAGGACACACTCTAGGAAACCAGTATCCCATTCTCCTACCGAGGTTTGTGGACGGAAAAGGTGCCTCTGAATTGTATACCTTTCGTGAAACCTGCCCAGCCATCAACCACTTCATACCATCAGCCATGACTGACACATACGCCACAACTCAAGGCATCAGGTAAAAGTGATCACGCTCCATCATTAGGATGTTATCTGGTCATCTTATTGGATATTTCTTTCATGGCTGCACAACGTATATTTCACGAATTATAAAAGCCTGATGACAATAACCGAAAACGGTTTGGTGTACAGTTGTTTTCTTCACGAACTTCATTTTTCCTCATGCAACCATACTCATTCTCTAATGTGTCGTTTCTGAGCTTCACACCGTGGACAAAGTCAACTGTGACCGAGGCATCCCCGTTAAAGTTTAGCACTGACATTCTATGTATGAAAAAAATAAATGTTTCAATGTCAGGCAACAGTGTACTGAAAAAGACCTGCCAATCTACTTTAAAACACAATTATCTCACAATCAGACTGGATCCGACGCCTTAGTTAGCACACCGCTTATTGGATGGTAGTTTACTCAGCCCATTTGTATTCTGCAAGTCTGTCCACTCCATTGACAACCCGAATTACGAAACGGATTTTAGGATAAATGAGATCGCCAAGGTTTGACACACTTTAGCCAAACGTGATTCCAACAAAGTGCCATCAAAGTTGAGTTTGCAAGTCAAAGTCTCTGCATTTTAATTGGGTTATTCTTCTTGGTATCTTTATTAAAAATTGCCCAATACTTGATTTATATGAGTCGAAGTGTTCAGCTAATCCGAAGCTTAAAACTGCCAGTTTCCGAAAAAGGGGTAATGATTTTAAGGCAAAAGTACTGTATGCACACTATGATCAAATATTTATTCCTTGCTGTGTCCAAGGCACCAGATGTGTTTGAACTGCATTTTTCCTGTCGTATCATTGTGTGTATGCTCCACTATCATGCGATGTGTGAAGCGTATATCCGTGCAACTCATAAAAACGCCTTAGCTGCAAAAAATTTAGACGAGTTCTCAAATAAGACTGCTTTTCAATTTTCACCTCGTTTCAGTATAACATCTTGAAACCAAACGGAATTTAACATTGTGCACGAGTTTGGACAGTGTACGATTAGTAGTCCAACTAAAGTGATGTACACCATGGGCAGGCTGGTGGCTAAACCATGTGCGAACGTCTATCTGAACATCCCACACTGACATTAGCCAACGCATGTCACTCGTTCAGCCTTCCTAATTATTGATTATTTCCACAGCGTTTCTCGAACCAACTAGTTAATGAAATTGTGGAACTAAGCAAGCCTACCCACAGGTTTCTGTGGCATCTGCATTAGATAGTTTTAACGAAGCACTTGATTTTTCTCATGCTACAGGAGAGATCCAGATGGGGTTTATACTGGTGTTTTAACAAATGTCATATCCGTTGGTTGAAACACGTTTTTGTGTTTGTCTTTCACTCAGTTGGATTGACTAGGAAAGTTGCTGTACTTCTTTCGCTCGACAGAACAGTGCAATTGGCAGAGTCCCTGTCAAAGAGTTATATCCCACGAATCTTTAGGTTTGTGCAATGGACAGAAAAGTTTATCTTGTGCGGACTCAAACACATACGCACAAATGATGTCACCTTGTTTGGTGATTAAATGCTTGTAGCCCAAATTGTCAAATTTGGTGAACAACCGATTACCTGAACCGTCAAACCGAGCTGCAAACAATAACACTATTCTGAACTAGTGCATCTACTTATAGCAGAATACAATAAGTTGAACGGATCTGAAATGCAATAAAATAGTGAATGGATACAAATTGGAGAATGCTGGGATAAGTCTATTGGAGTACAGTGATGTCAACAATGAAAACCGAGCCCCATTTCTCTCGAATTTCCAAGCGGACGAACAATCAGAGACTGGCGAAAATGTCTAGAAATGTTTAAGAACAACAGGAGGAAGGTGGAAAAGTTTTGCTCACAAAGCAGTCCGTCTGTTCCACACTCCAGTTCAAGATGAAATCTTTCCAAGTATCCGTCTTTATTGTTGAAAAATTGTGGCAATGGAAAACCGTGTACGTTAAAAGTACAATAAATGTCAAACCGGTGTCGGTATTTTACTGGTAATCGAACTGGTTCCACTGGTCTCTCTAAGCATGGCAGTTGCTTGAACCCCACAAACCAGTGTCAATCTTTTAAAGTAAGACTGGCGGATCTCCCACGATTGCTAAATGGATTCTTGATGGTCCATTGATGAAAATCATATTAGAAGTTGCCTATGAAATCAAGCCTATTGAAACACAACTGCTCGGAGAATCCACGCTGTTTTGCGCAGGATTTCATTAGTTACAACTTGTGTTCAGTTGTCTGCGTAGACCGTCTCCATACAGGTCCAGCCATGACTACACAATATGATGCCCACCTAACTTGAAATTAGTTGGCACCTAGGGAAATTCATCCAACCGGCTTAACCTAAACTGTACGCGGCGAGTAATGCAAGGGAGATCGCCGAATCGTGTTGTATTTAATCCAACTTCATCATAAACTGAAGACATGGTCCCCAATATTAATGATCTAAACAAAGAAACTTGAAGAAGTCAATAGGTTCTGCACAGTGAGCTTCTCAAGCATAGTTCATGGCATTCTGTTTAACATCAAATGGTCATTTTGAACCATAACAACGGAGTCAAGAATTACATACAAATACACATCAATTACGACAGTGATCGGCTTTTGATGTACTTTTTTTTCTGTAAGCAGAAAATTAAATTGCAGATTTTCTGGGCCATTGTCTGCAAGAACCCTAGAGATCAATTTTGTTATTTAGCGCTCCTGAAAGTTTTGTCTCAAAATCACTTGAAATTGACAGAATGACAACTGACCAGCAATTCGTAACGTAATTTACTTGTGGGCTTCGACCTCTGTTGGCTTGTTATCGTGCGCAAGCCGTTTTACTAACCTCAGAGCTACGTAGACATATCATACTATTGTATGCGTTCGTGGTTTGGTCGTCGTATAACTGTAAGTAGAGTTGTAGGTACATTTGCGAATTGAGCATTAGCGACGTTAAATAACATGTTAGTACCATCCAGGTGAGTACGACTGACAAGGTCATATAAGCTGAAATTTCCTTATGTTAAGTAGGACGAATGTAGCGGAATACAACTTGCACTGTGATGAGCATTAATAAGTAATTGGTTGGTTAATTCACACCGGGTCCAAACCAAAAAGTTGTGGATGTTGTAACATTACGTCCTATCGAATTGCCCTAATAACCCAGCTTACGTCAGAAAACGTATTACGGTAGTTGTGAAATAACGGTTATAAAATAACGGCGTACACAAATGTTACTAATAAGACGGTTTGTTTTTTAAGTCTGCTGGGTTTAGGTAGGAATAGAGCTGGATATGTCATTGTGTGTAAAAGTCTGCATTCATATATTCAAATGCTTCCTCCACGTTGAATTATCGGTTTTAGTTCTTGAGGCATATAACCTTGAATCAGACCGTCTGGGAGAATACGATCAGGAAGGGCGTACGAAGATCCAAAGGGCAAGCGCCGCGCAAGCATGAAATCATAAATGCTTTAGATTGGAATGGAATGACCATATGGTTTTGTCATCAGCGCAGCCGCCAACATACTGAGGAGTCTGAATCCACAAACGTAGCGACTCAGTCTTTTTGTGAATCTCAGTTGTTTTGTGTGATTATGTCGACTCTCTTGTTCTGCTTTCCCAATCGTCTGTAACTATTTGTTACCCTGTCACTTGGTCGACCACCGTCACGATCAGCTGCGGCCCTAACCGTTGTACTCAATAGTACGGGTTAACGTTGAAAACGAAGTAATGAATGATGCGCCGGACATTTTCGGCCGGTAAGTCATGAATTTACTCAGAGCACGCCATCAGCGAAACGAAGACGAGTACGTTAGACGCCGGCAAGTTGCGTCTGTTATGTCTGTTCATCCATCCACATCAGCCAAACAACGTCGTCGTTTGTAGTGCCACACCCTTCCCTCTTCAGAAAGTTGGACCATGCTGGTGTCCCACCTCTACTCCTCTCCAGTCTTGATAATGCATTGTTTTCTTCCGCCAAAGTTTAAGGATATTTTTCTTTCTGATGTTAACTAGAATGTTGTTCAAAGGAACTGCTTGTGACTCCATATTTTTGAAACCATGCTTCCCAGCTTAGGTTTGCCCACTGGAGTGTCTAAAATTTTGTATTTCAGAGGCAACGGTTTTAATTTCATACCAGTTTATCATCTGGCTAACAAGTATTGGACTTCGCTTGCACTTCTCTTGGTCTCATATAATCGGGTTCACAATGGATACATAATTTGTCCGTGGAACTGTAAGCGGTACAATGTAAGCCATGGTTATGCACAGTGACTTTGAAATGTTAAGCTGGAAGTGAAGGGCACCAGCTATGCCTGAGGTTCGTCAAATTCTGTCACGTTGACTCACACTTGGTTCGCTTCAAGCTGTCAAGCAGTAGTCTTGTGTGACTTGTCCTGCCCATCTTACGACGCCGAAACCAGACTGAACTGCTGGATCGTGATCAAGCCAAAGCCTTATTGAATTGGCTTCAGTTGTGGGGCTTGAGCTGAAAGCGCGAAGGCGACAAATCGTACGCTTAGCGAAAAGCCCGTGCACACTCGAGTGGTTACATGCAAATCATAGACTCTGCTATATCGAACCAATGGTAGTTATGATTCTCTCGATTACCTTTGAAACTCACTTGCATAAGTTAATCACTGTGCAAGTTTGTGTGCGCATCTGTTTATCTGTTCATCTTTGTTAGTAGCCAAAGCTCTAGTAAAAAGTAGGTCAGCATTTTTCCTCTCATTCAACTTTCCGCACACATATGAACATCCCAACAAACTTTACTCTCCGATTAATACAGAGACAGCAACGCACATTTCTTTGATCTTCAACACGTCCGTACAGACCGATGAATGTATCTTTATCCTTCTTGGCAGCTCATAAAAAAATCACATGATTTCAATTGGTTGCTGCTTCAGCCAATTAAAAACCAACAGGCAACTTCGAAGGTCATTTGAGCTAAACTTAATAAAGAAGGAAAGAAATAACAGTTCAACGTTTTATTCCTTCCAAATCACATTATGTGACCATGCAAACGTCCAGAAGTGGATTTCGTTGCGGGTGAGCACGTTCGTCGATGAATTCTGGGCATTTTTTTGACTGCCGTGCGTGCATTCCGGAATCCTACCAGATCGGTTGCCTGAAAATAGTCTATCTTACTTGTGCCACATTGATAACAACTACGGTTATTATTGAATGTATTTTGGCCCACTTGATTGTACAGCCCTACATACATGAATCGGCATTCACACAAACTAATTGTTCTTTCGTGCACGCCTATATAGTCAAAAATGCAGTCAAATGCGAGAATCGCTGTTCCAAAGATCGATCACGATTTCCTTGTCTTCGTATCCTGGTTCGATACACCAGCAACGGTTTGAACCACACGGTGATTTTGTTTGATAATATTGCCACCTATCAGCATTACAAGGTTTTGGGAGTAAGTTTCGTCCGAAAATGTGCTATTCTTTTGTTAATATGACTGATGTGCGTCTGGCATGTGATTCGTTCGATTTCAGTACAAAAGCAGTATGAGATAACGCATACAAAAGTAATGAACCATGATAACTGAAATAGTATTCTATCAGGTCAGGTCAAGTCTGGCAGCGGTACACGGGGATGTTACCGAAATAATTTAGATAAACCGCTCGGGAGAAAGTCTTTCCTTGATTTGTGACTGCAAAATATCACCTTATGTGAAGGCCAGGTCACACAACAGACAGGTTTGGCTAAAGCTGAATCTAGGGGTAGAAGGAGCTAACAGAAACCAAATGATTGTTCATCTTCACGAATGCAAAAATGCAAATTAAAAACGTGCAGTTCCAACGAAGGAACTAATTACGTAATGTTTTTGTACACCTGATAGGTGGTGGAGTAAAATAACGCTCATTCATTAAGATTGCTTACAAGCGCGAAGGAATCTTACAATCAATATTGGACCTTCTTCAACTACAGGCGAATTGCTGAACAGGTGGTTGAAATAAACGCATAGAAGCTTCAAAGAATTTTTGGGCATTAGTCCTGAATAAGAATGAACAGTAGAATCCATACATGGCAACAATTAAAACTACCGATGATAAATAATTAAATTTTCCCACAAAAACCCACGAGGCTGATATATCTCACAACTTCCATCCTTGCTAAAGCTGTTGCAGTTTTCATGCAAAAGAATTTCAAGTTCATCATTTTCCATAAATTGTCGTGCTAACACACGGCTATCTTCACTCGATGACAGAAGTTGAACCTTACCAGACCAAGGATGTCGAAATAGCTTCAACAGTTGCTACGAATCTTGGCTTTAGGGACTCAAATAGAGTAAGGCAGAAATGGGGTTGATCTAGTTAATGAAACCTTAGAACAGTGGATTCCTAATGAAAGTTTCGAGAAATATTTCTGCCTGTTATCGATCAAAGAAATATTTTCACTCAGAAATCAATCGTCATTAATTTAGCTGCTACTTTCCACAAATCATGAAACTCATGTGAACAAGTCAGTCTTTTCCATACAGTATGTTTAACGGATAAAATTCGTTCATCTAAAATTTAATCCACAGCACATATTAACCAGTCGTCTTTCAGTATTCTAATTCTGGAAGCTAAGATGTTGATTGTTCCGTATAATTAAGGAATAAGACACTGACCTGAGTAAGTCTTTTCTTGCATAACAAGTGATAATTGATTGTTACTGGTGTATGAACACTCCGTTCAATCCTTCAAAACCCAAACAACTGAACAAACAGAAGGAACCAGCAACAACATTTAGACTGTTCTGGTCCACTTTTGAACGTTAGGATAATCAGAAAGAGCGTGAAACACATCGTTTTTATCAAACGATCCTATTTTATCAAGAGTTTAGCGAAGAAATGTTGATTCTAACACTCGAGTTAACGGTTTTGTTTTCAATTGCATAAAGACAATCACCTACACGTTGATGTCTTCAGCTTATTTGGTTACAATGTAAATGCTGTTTTCGACGAACAAATATATAAACCGATATCGGTACTTTTGCCGATCGCATAGCCTTGTGCAATTGTAGTGAGCGGACTGTCAACAGTCCACTGGAATGGACAAGCCAGCCCAGTTTAGGGTAAGAAATACCTCTTATGGAACGTTCCAAGTTGGTGACCAGTGGACCAACAGTCTAATGGTAATCCGTGGAAGACAGGCCAGTGCAATACGGTGATATCTCCAAAGTGGAGCTATCTTCACTGCAAGCACCACTTTGATTTGTTCCTTTGTGATTTTTAATCCCCTTATCATCTCTCGACGGACCGGAAGGGACCACAATAAACGGGGACAACTTCAGAACTTTCAGTCATCCAGATAATGGCTCAGAATACTTCTGGTAAGATGCTAACGTTCGACCATATATGACAGGTGAATACACAAGCATCATCGAAAAGGGCAATAAGTCAATGGTTCACACTGACGCTCAAATGCCAGAAAATCACGAGAAAAGGATAACGCCGTACAAGACAGTAGGGCGTTCGGTGTAACAGATGACTACCTGGCGTCCTTAATGCATGACCTAACCATCCAAGTCTGCACAAATGTATGGAGTGAACTCGTTTGACAATCAGTGTCAAATACCTGTTTCCTAACCTCTCCGTCGCTTGCCCGCTGGTACCACCCGATGCGATCGACCGAAAGCAGATATCGATGGTCAAATACCTGAAGGTGGTCGACGTTTTATGTCGTAAACGGCCAAGTTTTGCTGTCGTGAATTAGCACAGCCCTCACTGTTGTCATACATTCTCGAATTCTAAGCATCAGAGAGCTACCTATCTGTCGTCATAGATGCCGCAGACTAGCGAATACCACTCTAACCTCAGGTATATGCGACTGTACTTCATTCCTTACATCTCCACTGCCGCTCCTGCAGCTTCCCAAGTACAAGGCGGTCGACAACCATCATGACTTCATTAGCTAACAGTAAATCTACACAATCGCAGCAAACTTGCAGAAACACTTCGAGGCTGCAAAATGTTTAAGGGCCAAAATACAGTTGTGGACCCCAAGTGTTAGTAGTGGTGCTAAATCTACCAACATTACAAGTTTGTGGAAACGACACAGGAAAAGCAGGAGGCCAGCTAAGTTGACCCTCAAATTGTTCCGTCCAACTTTCTAACCTCCTGGACTTAATGTGGATGAGAGTGCCATCTGCCTTGTTGACAGCTTAACTGACAAACTGTCGTTTTGGATCAGTAGTACGGATAAGCTTGAAGAGTCTGCCGTTGTTCGGTGAGGCAAAAGCGGTTTACGGTTACTCAACTTTTGCCATTAACTTAGCCACACGATCAGAGTTTAGGCTACGTTTCAGTTTCCTACGGATCTCTCCTACTCTTATTATAAGAACTGTCAGGAGGAATGCTCCGTCTGGCTTCTACCAACTCCAATGATTTCTTCGAGATCCAATGTCTGTTCAGCCCATTTACCCCCGTGTTACAGAACCCGTTCCATGTATGGCTTGTAAGATTAAAGTCGAAATGCTATTAGGATCTTTGAGGTGATAATTGTTAAGACTGTTTCTAGGCTAGTTTGATACTTAGGCTTCAGCGATATTATAGACAGTTTCTCAACAGCCAGTCGTTGCTACTGGTGGGGTCTTTGTCCAGTAGAAGTATTAACAAAACAAAAAACGTACTGATGTATAATCTGAATCCAAGTGTGTGATCCAGTAATAACGACGATCTTAAATGGAACGACACCACCCATAATTAACAACTGTGTGGTCGGTCTGAGACCAGGCCCGATACATGCACAGTAACCGCCAAAAATTGGAGTCGAGAGGGGCCTGAGAAACAAATCTGACAGAACAGTGAGTTGGAAGTTGGGTGGTAGTATGCTTTTGCCTATCCACCCTGCTGTATGCGACAGATAGAGCGACCCGGTTTTTAATACAAGACGGCCGATACAGTATGGAATTAACGGTGTAATCATTATTCATGGTTGTGTGCGGTCCGAGATATTCTCACAACATACAGACCTGAACAGGAGAGCGATTAGAGGTCAACTATGGTTTCTGACTCAAAAGACTCTACCGCAAGGGAGCGGGTGGGTAACAGTTTACCAAAGCTGACACATTCTTGGGAAAAATGTGCCAACTTTCTTCCATCATGTAACCCAGAGGCCCAGGAGACTGATTTATCTGACCTCTACCTACTGGCCTACCTGCATGAGTCATTGCAAACGAGTCAGCATCGGTTTATTGTGGTCATGTCTTCATATTAGCTTGTGTGTTAGAAGTACAAGTAACGGATAAGTGGTTGCTTACAGAGTTATTTGTTTTGAGCCTGAAAACCAAGTGAACTGCCGAACAGTGTCATCACGTCCATCTATTAGCAAACCCGTGCTTATATGTAGCTTTACCATGTTAAACTCGGTACACTAAAGGACATGCTAATTAATAGCTTTGGTTCTTGGAGTACATATACTCTGTCAAATCGTAGACGAACTCAGCTGATATCCAAACGATGGATGAGTGACGTCAGTAAACAAAACCAGATGCCAACCGAACGCGTATAATACATAAACGGTCAAAATTAAAGAATCTGCTGCGTGGTACAGTTACGTTAAGATGGAAGGTCGTAGGGTTAAAAAGACAATTTAAAATTCTCTGAAGGGTTTCTTGTTAGAGTCCATGCGGAACACAAGGGGGTTAGCACTGAACACTCCTTATTCACTCATCTGACTGTACCCTTTATTCACTTGTCCATTTCTTAACTAGTCTAATCATCCATATTACTTCAGTTTGTCCTTGATAGCTCTGAGTGCTATTTGTGGACTAAGACTGCATGTAAAATATCTTCCTCACTGGTAAAGAACCGAATAGGAAATTCTAACATTTACATGTCAAATGTCACAAGCCGAATGTTCTCCTTTTCAGTCATAATTGCAATGGAAATAAGGCAGATGTAATTGTGCAGACATTTCTCAAAACTGTGGGTGTGACATTCCTGTTAGAAAAGAATAATCACTGACAACTCTTTTGAAACACCCCTTGTCAACAGTATCTGGGTTTAAGCATACACCTGAACAAGGGTCAATAGGAATGAAAAGGAAATCTTGCAAAAATCGGTTGAAGAACGCAAAAAGTTTCTAAAAACGGTCTTATTATGCTTGACTGTGTTTGCGGTTTGAGTAAATAACTAAGTTTGATTAACTCTAGGAACCTAATAAAAGTTCCACAATCAGCCTGCAAAAACGCATCCTTTATTCTCGAAAATATTACTCACTTTCCTGTACACTAAAAATATGAAACCAATCTGGTTGCATACCATTTTTCAATTCGACCCTAGTTGTTGTATGTTTTCAGAAATGCTGCTGTCTTCATGTTGTTTACAGACGTTAGCAAAAATGCTTTTATCTTATTACGTATTACGGACAAATTAACCGACTTGCTCTGGGCTGTTCTCATTTTCATATTTTACCATAGTATTCTTCGCACAAATGAAATGCTAGGCTCAGTTCCTGACAATCCTTCTACCCACACACACTTTACGGTTACTTTTAATATGAAGAATCGGACTCGAGTTTCGCCCTTTCCGTTGATAGCTCAGATCATGACCGGGATTTAGATTATGCCAACCACATTGTTCATTGCATTACTAACATCAACTTGTACACGATCAAATTATGACATCCAGATTTTCAGTGGCGTCCACAAGAAGTTACTGCCCAAGTTGCTAGTTTGGCTGTATAGAATATATCTTCACTGCACTCTTAACTATTGTCGATTAACGCACGATCAGGTCATTTCGGTCGAAGCTAACCAACAGAACTCGTGGTACACTGAATCAGGAGTAACATTTCGTTATGGATGGATTCACCGGTTAAAAGCTCGTTAGTTACGATGACCAAACCTTCTGATCGCCTTCTTGTATATGTTCCAGGTAGTAAGCATAATGCGTCAGATTTGTCATAAATGTGCTGTTTATATGCAAGTAATTTGTGATTTGGTTTAAGAAAGAGGCTAAGTGCGATACCTATTAGAATGCAGAGGTTGTGGTCAACTGCAAGGGTACATAATCGGTACTGACATTTACTCACCTCAAATATTCAAAATAAGCTCATTAATTTTATAGACAGGTTCTTGAAAGAAGTCACCATAGTGAATTGTTATGACCAATTGATGTCACAAATACCTACAGTTTCGCAACTCTTAATTTTCGACGTACAAATGGACACTTCCTCCCAGCCCGTTTATTCAAACAACAGCTATCGGTTCCAGATATCAATCAAATATTTGCGTATCTAGGACCGTAGGTTTTTGTTTGTCTTGAGAGTCATTGCAACCAATATCTATATGGCTCATAGCCCCTGACATCATCCATCTGTAAATAATAATAATCACAGGTAAACGAACCACAATCCCGACCAATCTGTAAATGCAGTTTAGACCTTCTCATCTTTAGTATGGTTTCGTTTACAGCGTATACAGTGATAAATTCGAAAAGCTGTGTAAATGTCAGTTGCTTTTTGTGTTAGTTATGAAATGATGTGCACAGACATTAACAATAAACCGAGTGAATGAGTCTACCCATGATGCATCTATTGTCCGACGGATTGCTGCGTATTTGTGAGCTAGTGAGATTTTCTTTACAACCTATGCAAACCCCGTTGGTTTGAGATAGTCCAAAGGTTACTTAGTAACTAAATGAAAACCGTAATGAAGATGTACTTTAATCTGTACATCTTGTCTACACAATTGCGTCTCTGTGTAAAACTCAATTTTTAAATGAGACCGTTTATTTTTACCTGTAGAATTTCCGTCTGACTCAATTTAAACTTGGTAATCAGTTTGACTGCCATGTAGTAATCGTGCATTTTTACTAGGCCACACAATAAACCCTTAATAACAAAAAGTGCCTGAGACTTATTCACCCACTATTCCCGAACACGACGCCATAAGTTTGACTGTCTAACTTTTTTATCAGCACCGCTGTGTCCCAAATCTTGTCTTGCTTCACATTTCATTGAGAAGTAGAGCGGGATTTTGAGGATTTGTTCACCTTTGCTCACCTTTCTCGACAGTCTCCAGATTTAACTGATGCATTCAAAAAGAAAACACCCGTTTCCACCTTTTCTCCGCCTCATTTCAGCAAAAGACCAAAATACTATTCCGCTAATCTCGTACGACAGGTGTGACGCATCTGTATATAAAAATGTTCATAACTCGAAAGTCTTCCAAAAATGCATATTTTAATTATTGATTTAACAGACCGTCCTGGGAAATCACATTACACCGGTTGACATAAGTATGTCTTTCAGAAAATGTCAAAAATTTTGAGTATACAGCGACGCTATCAAATGTTCCTTCAGAAAACCCACGAAACGTGTACATCTCAGACCTTCTGTCATAATTCTCCGTATGTATTCGACAATGGTTGCTGGATAACCTTCATGCAAAATGAACCGAACTTTGTCGTACAAAACCTGAAGACAGCCGAAGACGATAAATGGAGTAAACCTAGTTAGCATTTTCGAATGCCATTTGCCGTTGCCATTCGGACACACGAATCTGCACTGAGTGGTTTAGAATCGTGCATTCAGGTGGTAGACCACATATACCGAGATCTTAGTTATCTGTTGGAACAGGGAAGTTAGAACGATCTATTCGGATGTTCTGACCTAATTAGCTACAGTGGACAAGGATGTTGATCGGATATTGAGCCGTATTCAACTTACTTCAGCGTCAGTTATCGCGGCTACCCCCGTCAAGGTCACGGCGCCTTGCCAGTACCCCCTGTAAATGTGAGCTTGTATGTCACATGGCGACGCACATACTTGGACATGGTAGCCAAGAAATAACCGCATAAAAATGTTTTACAACAATATTAGGAACTTTACTTATGAATAGTCAGAGATTTGGTTCATTTTCAAATTGAACATCACTCACATTTGAGCGCAACCTTCGTATTCAGATAGACTTCCCAGCTAAATCCCCAACTACTCACCAGTAATCTAGAATATCTCCTGGCAGGTTTAGTGAAATCGGAGATTTCGACCTGTCTCGGAAGTCCTAATCGCGGGGTTATCGATTGGAGTTAACAGGCAGTAACTGTGTCTCCTCTCGAGACGATCGGGCAACCAGATCATTGCTCACAGGCGAGAGTGGTTGAGCGTTCAGATTTGATGATTCGGTCGTGCCTAATGTGAGGTGAATGGCGCAGTGGTTAACACGGTTGCCTCATGATTGGAATGTCCGGAGTTCAAATCCCGGCCGTGGCAAGGATATGCACTACTGACGAGCTCTAATGAGAGCGAAACTCGAGTCTAGTGCTTCTTTTCGAAAGAGGCTGGCTGGAAAGTCTATCTGAATGCGAACGCTGCGATCAAATGTGAGTGCTGTTCAACTTGAAAATACCAGGAACGTATTCAACAATATAACATCATAATCTGTGATCGTTATAGTGCCACCTAAGAAACTTAGGCAAACTGAGTTTCACTTGGTGCGCTCAACACCGGACTCCATTCGATTTGAGGTGAGCGTCATAATTAACGCGCTTATAAATTATTTTCATCTCTGACTAATTGAATCCGTCTTAGCAGCCAGCAGAAGGAATAAAACTGAACACTTGCTGATTGACTTGTGGTTTTTCCCCCTTCACCCACTCTACACCACACTAAGTGTAGATAATTTTGGACCGTTTGCATATACACGGTCGTTATTAGAGTTAAACTGAATGCCAGACATGCATAAGTTCTCAACTGGAGTTCATGTGTTGCGTTGACAAGCCGCAGTGTACGGTTAAGATCCGCCTGGTGCTTACCGTCCAGGAAATCACGAGTGATCGTTGAAGCCGGTGGTTTAGCTGTTGGTTGCAATTAAGATGCACATGCCATTTTGCCGCGTTTGAATGCGTTTGAAACTACACAATCTCATATGTACTGTGCCTGAAATAAGCTGGTATACATTCTCACATTTGCCGTGAAGCCGAAATTGAGATGCTGTCAACCCAAATCGAATAACTCATCGTCCAAGTGCTATGTTGTAGTTGAATGGTGATACTGAAGTCAGTTTTCCCAGATGGTCTTATATCAGAAAGTCTGAACTCGCGTCGCCAAGTTATCTATCAAGAAAATTAGATATTTCCTTCCACATGCGTGTTATGACATATGAGAAGGGGTGACTCTTGGTTCTGGTCAGGCATGTATCAGCTTATTGGTACGCAAGTGAGTAGGCCGACTAACTTACTGTTAGGTGGACCATTGCATTATGAGTTTTGTTCGCATAATCAGGCGCGTTTTAATTGATGTGCTCGTGGCAGTAAACCAACGTTGTGAGCTGAAACGTTTATCTGTTGAAGGTTCAAAAATTTCGAAGTGTCTCCGTTGTGGTAACTTACCAGACAGACCAGTGCGAATAATCGCGAGTACATTCAGATAACCTCTCTAATCGAGACTCGTGCTTCTCGGTAAATGTCCTGATTTACCCCATTAGGTTCCCTGCATCACGCAAAAACGATACAATGCAAAATTAACCTTTTCTTCCTAAGTCATTCTTATCTATTCGAAATTTACTAAAGTGTCTGATAAATTAAAAACGTATGGGCTAAAGATGTTATGATTAAGGACACTCAGTTTATGGGCATGTCCTCTGTGTTCGCACCTAGTTCCCTGGATTTCTTCGGAAACAGCCCACATCTACGAATGCATAGATCATCACTTTAGTTACAGTATCAATTTTCCGACAGCAGCGCTAGTGTTCATAATATCAAGTTTGCTTTACAGTGGGCATTGGGGTGCAAATCAAGCCGAGCTTGTTTTACAAAGTGCATCGACTGAAAAACCTGAAGGGTGGTAACCTCTGCAGTCTGATGGTTTCAGTTCAACATCCGTGTAGCAGCCACCTAAGTTACGACCTAAGAGATCAGATTAAGACTCGTTTTATTGCTAACGTGTCGATGACATCCGGGTGACAATCAAGTTTAGGAAATCTGTTCAATCATACGATATCCTTCTAATTAAAATGAAGCAGACCAGGAGTAGCATTCTCAGGGTTACTTCGAAAAGCTTATTGTAAAATGCAGTGGAAATAATTCAGGCGGTTCACAAATGCTCCTAACAAAACGAACGCTGATTCACATCAGTTCACATAGAATACTTAAAAACACCCTCTTCATAATGAATTAGGTCTCACATCAGCTAGTACGTTTCGGAACTGTCATCAGCTTCTCACAAATTCTACACCCAATTATTTAAGCCTGTCTTTTGCCCAATTTCTGTTTTCGGTAATTTGGGGTTATACGAGTCGGCAGTGTCGACGTTGGAAAAGTCCTTATCATCACGTTCGCTAAGATGTATTTTTGAGTGCATTCAAAAGGTGTCCGCCTATTTCTATTCGCGAAATCCTACAAAAAATCACCTATTGATATCCACCTGAGCTAAACCAGCTTCAGCTTGATCTGGACCAGGGATTGGACGGATTTTATGGCCTAACTAGCACTATACAAAGAAATCGTCTCTCAGTAAATAAAGTCTTCCATAAAGAAGGTTTCAAACAGCGTTTTACACGTGCGTGTCGACCACGGACGCTACTGTTATGTCGACTCACTTTAAGTTAGAATTTTTCCAGATATTTTTTAACTGGCTGGTTCACTATCATATCCGGGAGACACGAACATACTTGGCAGCGAAGTTTTGTACACAGAGTGGTTCCGGGGATCTCCGAAAACTTCAGCAGTGTCAGCGGTTAATAATCGTCTCAAGCGATAGACCTTAGTGGTTCATTTTGCCAGTTCTCCCTAACTCGCAGTTTGTTTATTGACCACAAACTGTATGTGCCGAGGGGTCGTAGATGACACGGCACAATGGAAAAGCAACGGATGAGCGTCGCTGTCACAGTTTAATCGAACAGTGTGTTAGAATAAATGAGTAAACAGACTAATGCACTCCAAATGAAGCAACCGTAGGTAGTCTGCTAAATAACGTAAGGCCCAAAGTGTGTTTATATTCCGCATGCTCCAAGGGAAAAGGTAAAACCAATTTGTTGGCTATTTATCACAACTTCTTCTTACATGATCACGTTTGAAAGCTGTTTTAGTTAAAATTCATAAGCACTGATTTTCAGGAGTTCTTTGCGATCACTGACAAACGATTTACAGCTAGAGAGTAC
Source organism: Paragonimus westermani (assembly GCA_008508345.1). Lineage (NCBI taxonomy): Eukaryota > Metazoa > Platyhelminthes > Trematoda > Plagiorchiida > Troglotrematidae > Paragonimus > Paragonimus westermani. The sequence goes on from QNGE01001688.1 coordinate 36,770, forward strand.
GTATGGTTTTCAACCAGAGAATGAAATGTTAGACGAATTATTTACATACATTTCCCGGGTAGACTGATTGATTAGGGGAAGATGACTGCATACCTCCAACTCCTGCACACAAACAAACGGACTCGTTTCGGCTTTGAAGTTTGTAATCAGTTGTCGGTTCATTAGGAACGAGTTCCACAACGCCAGCTCTTCGCAAACTCAACGAATAGTTTAAAATAGAGCTATTCGCTTGTTGAGCGCAGGCAGGAATCGACCTATTCGTTTATGAGAGCAGAATCTGTTTTGATGCGTTGTGTGGACGTTTCCACCTGCTAGTATTCAAATTTAGAAATCAGAAACGGTTCATTCCGTTCACAAGTTTGAACAAAACCGTTAGAACACGAAAGGGTATGGATGCAAGCAATTCATGATGACTTTACAGTACTAAGTTTACAGTAACCTGAAACGGCTTTTTACATCGTTCAGTTAGGGGGCTGGTAAGATGAATGACCGATCGGTGGGTTATGAAAGGTCACTAGATCCAGTGCAGCGTCAAGCTCACAAACCCCTGTTTCTGAATACATAGGGTCAGCTTTAGTCGACTGATTGCGACAACCCCGGCAAACCGCAGGAAATTTGGATTGGGACGACGTAATAAGGTATTGAATGCACAAGCCGGGTCGTTGACGTGACCAGTGGTTAGAACTTGTCTAGCGACTGCGGACAATGGTGGCTCGCGTGTCTCAACGACAATGCCGTTCTTCCGTTATTAAAACCTCTGCACCCATTTATGCAAATGTTCCTTCACTCTCGAAATCAAACGCCTCTCTGTTCTGCCTATATAGCTTTCTTTACAGTTACTTGCAAATTGGTGGATACAATGCGAGGTGGAGCCGACTGGCTGATCTCCTTTGAACAAAGAAATAGGCAGATTCTAGGTACGAGCTAATACACAAAATTCGGCTGCACTGAATGCTCGTTTAATCAAAATCATTAGCCTTTGTGTTGTTTGATGCACATTGTAGTCATCTTTAGAAGACGAATCTACATAAACCATCTTGTTTTTCACAGTGGCCAGCTGTTTGAATGGCGGTTTTGGTCTATTATGTCATTCTATGAACCGTTTCGGTTAGCCATTCGATTGTAGTACGGAAATGATCAACCCTAGTTCCTCCGCCAGACTGTCCTGTGCGCGTGTGAATAGTGTATTCACACTAGTGTGTTTGTGACTGTCAGTATTACTACTGGAAGCAGGTTTGAGGGTTGTCTCGGACATTCCCACAGCAATTTTTGCTTACAAAATAATTTTTGTTTCATTAAAACCTTCCGGGTAGTTGCTATTAAGGGAGTGCATAATCAAGGCTGTTTGTCAAACGTAGGATATAACTGAAGCCTTGAAAATCAAAGTAGGAATGAAGCAAAATGTTCATCAATGGTGAATCATTCTCTTATTCATACTGAGAGACTTTAGTGGACGCTGCCGGAAGCCTAACTTGTTTTCTAAACTGGCTCCATTTTTGCCAACGAAGAGCATATCGTTGGCAAACGGTTTGCACAGCTTCAGTTTGACTACGACTGTGTATATTGTTTGCTCAACTGGTGAACGTTCACACTTCACAAATGCTGAGATATACCGGAGAAGTATAGATAAAGACGACTGACCATCAGTGTTCGTTTGCTGTGGGTTTAGCTGTGAGTAAAACCCACGATTCTGACTGACTTACATTTTCGGCTATTTTGTTCGTGTTATTTTTGCCTATCAGTCACGTGTTTATTCTCAACTAAACTGTGCGGGATCATTTCGAATTTTCATTCATATCTTTCTTCTAATGTGCTCACCTAATTTTGAAGGAACAAATTTGTCTTCTGTTTCGATTTTTTAACCGGATCATCATACCTTTGCATTGATGTCTATTCCCATCCTCCAAACGCTTTAGTGTACTATGAATTTTTTATGGTTGTAGACTTGCATAATTAAACACAAACCGGAATATCCAATGCACCTTTTATGGAATTTGTTTTGCCGGCGATTCATATGTAGGCTTTTTGCCTAGAATGTTAATTGATGAAATTTTTAAATTCCTTGCTTCTTAAATTATGTAATCAGGAAATCATATGGTACAGGTTGAAATTCTGTCGTGTGCTACGGTTGTGTAATCAGAACCTACCAAATGAACTGAAGAAAAAATGGAATCCTGTCAAGAAAAATCTCGAAAAACAAATAGAAAGCAATAAATAAGAGTTCCCGGTAGTTTTGTTTTCGCTTAAACACTGATGACATTATTGTCCACATTCATCTATGCAAATACTCTATCACTGCAAGAATACAAGTTACTTGTCAACAGCTTTCTCAACAAAAATGGATTCGAGGATAACAAAATAAATTAGTGTTTGTGACTGCTTCCCAGGTGACAAAAAGAATGTGACATGTTTGCTTAATATTTGGAAATAACCTCAATACAAGAATTCTGTGAAAATGTGTGTTATTCATTTAAACCGTTGCAATTTTAAAAGTAAAAAGCTTACATTGCTGGCGATCGGTGGACCCTGAGGTGGATAGACCTGATTACGGAAACAACAAACGAGGAGCATAAAACGGTTTTGTTTCAAGAATGGTAGGCTCATGGGAACAAAAATCAAATTAACGCTAGGTTAATTGCAATCTGAGAAGGGAAATGTGACTTGGACACGACAATCAATTCGCAGTCAAGAGCACTTCAGAAATTATGCAAAAAGTTCGTTTTTTATGTGGAAACCGGTAGTTTTAAATGTTTTCCCGCCACTTCCTATCACTTGTTGCTGAGAATACATAGAGTCGTGTCGAAAAGGCACGAATTATGACGTACTCAACATCTTTGGAAGGCCAGTGGGATTAGTATGCATTTCCACATGGGTGATAACACCTGCAAGCCCTTGGACACTTGAGGCGTTCTCAAACTCTACACGTTTTATTATGTTGCTTAAGAAAATGTTTGGTATTAGCCCGGTAACCTTGCTACTTGAACAGTGTTTATCGTCCACGGCCATGAGTACTTCAAGAAATGTGGTTATTTTATTGTCCCCAACTATAAAAGGTTTACACTGACATCTGACGACTCTGGAGTTTTTTTTTTCGGTGCTCATCTTTTCCTACTGTCTTCCACTCTGCTAAGATTTTGACATGCCTTTCTCAGAGGACACGTTTTCCAAAACGTTTACATACCATACTGCTTTTGGTCGTCCATCACCTAAGTCACCGATTAGATTCTAATTTGCAAATGGCTATATGCAATAGTAACCAATGATCATTACCTCATCATATGCTTCTCACTTTTCATGTATATCGAATCGAGACCTCCGACTCGCTGACAGTAGTTCTGGTTACATTATACCTTACAAAATCGGCGACTATGCAAATTTTGTAGACAATTTTGTAACGCATGGGTCTTTCACGTCCACCTTTAGAGTTAAAACCAGTCCACGTCTATTCTCAGCTAACTACTGACGAGCACTTGGAGATTGAGTTAAGATGGTTTAGTAATTACACATAACTGACTTCTGGCTCCGCAACCAGATGGACCACTTTGATGTGTTTACTAGTTAGATGATGAATGCTGATCGATTCGGCGAAAGCACTACAGAGTTTGTCTGTTAAAACTCACACTCAATCTAATTCAATTTATGGCATGTTTTGTGTGGTATAAGGTGACATGGTTATCCGGAACCCGGAGCGAAATTTTCTTGAAATTGTTGGTTACGGCTTTAAATAGTGTAACAAACGAGCAGCGAGAATGCTGCTCAGATGTGAGTCGACTTCCATTGATTCAACGAACAATTGGGGGAAAAAATCAGACAAACATTTCCAAACATAGGGACATTTTGGGGTTTTAAGTATATCTTATCAAACTTCTGGTAACCCAGGATATAAAAAGTTGTATTTTTCAATCTCTACAAAGCGGTCGCATGCACGTTTTCCCAGTTGAATAGGGTAACCACATAAAACATAAGAAAATCTGATCACATCGTACAGGTGAAACAAATCTAGGCAGTCACAAATGAGGCTGATCGGTTAAGTTGGGATCCCTTGGATGGTTGGGGCATTCTTAAATTTCTGGACTCTCTATTTATACGTAAGTATTGCACATGTGTTTCCCACTGGTTCTGTTAATTCGTAGACTACCATGTCCACATTTTATAGTCAACATTCCGTCGCAAGCAATGACGGCACCACGCTTGTCAGAACAGTTCAAAGATCATCACAACAGAATACAAAAATGAACGCAATCTCACGACTTTCTCATAGTTTACAAAGCGGTCAAATTTTGCTATGGAAATCATCATGCATGCTTATAGTCATTCAGTGATAACAAAGAATACAAATCCATGAAATACTGTATGTAATTCTGTGTTCCCGAAGGTTAATTTTTATTGGGGCATATGCTCAAATATGTTCAACGACAGCAGCCGGGAAGGTGGTTTTGCGGTATGAATATATTAAATTCAAGAACAAAGACATCTCGAAAACTGCTTTTTCCGTGCGTAGTAATCTTGTTGTGTCTGCAAAAGACGTTTGGTCAGCAAGTTGGTTTATTGCGCAAACTTCCGTACACGTCATGCGGAAAACTAAACCACAAACGCGTACACTCATTTGCATGACAGACGAGCACTCACATGCACTGGTTGAGAGTACGCCCTCATTCGCCTCGGTGAAAAATCTCACACTGCATGTGCACACTGTTCCGATAGTCTCTTCTTGTCCGTCGTGTTCGGAGCTTGTCCTTTTGTTCCTGAATGTCGCCTATGGATGATACACTATTTGTGAGTAGTGTACTGCTCACAACGAAACAATCTCACTGATAAGTTATTCATTCACAATATTATGTCCATTCGTCAAGATGTAGGATTTAATAATTCAGCAACTCTTCTAATTCAATGTAAAAAACGTCCACTGAACTGATTATTCGAAACCATGATAAATACTGTCCTTTCGTACAGATAGTATAAGCTAATCTGCTGAGGTCCTCATGAAAAAGCGTCTGCTCATCCCAACCGAGAAGCCTACTGATTGGAATGGCAATTAGTTCTGTAAGGTTTTAAGCCGGTTTATACAGCTCTTCGTAGTTGACCAATTTTCAAAACCAGTCAACCGGAGCTAGGAGGATCATTCTTCAAACTCAAAGCAAGGCAACTTAGTTAGCAACAAGATTAAACTACAGTAGTAGCCGCCAGGAATCAGCTTGTAAACAAACGCATTTTAGTTTTCACTCAGTCGCAAACTATAAATCATAAAGGATCGCTTTTATGCGTGTAGAAGCAGATGGTAGTGAAATTAGTATACCTTTGGTAATCCACCGTAAAGCTGCTGAACAGTGATTATATCTTTATTTTTAATGCTGCATCTCTTCACCATCAAATTCTTGTTGTTTTCTGACCTTTTTTACCCTAATTATCTTGTTTTAACCCTCAGTTTATCCAGTGGTCGATTGATGTAAGTGATATTTGAGCCAATTACTCGTCTACTCTCCATCAGATCTGAACCCGCCCGCCACATTTCAACATTCATTTCGTGTCTTAGTCCAGTGAAAATTCAAATAGGCACATATTTATCAAAGACACCCTCGAACCGCGCTGTGATTACTAGGTCAACTAAGTTTACTGCCTCGTCAGTTCCTACCCATTTTCTTGTCAATGAAGACAATAGGTGAAGCAATCAACTGAAGCACATCTTACGTAAGAACTTTGAGTTTGTTCGGGTAAACAACATAAAAGTTATCTATTTTAGAACGGTAAAACGTTTGCTGGTCATTTACCGGTAGACACAATTTTCTTTGAAAATTCATGCGGAGAGAGATTGTTCAAAACGTTTATGAAGGAAGGGAATTGGCGTGAATTTTCTGAAATCAATGTCAAACTCGCAAGAAAAAAGCAGAATTTGTCACAACAGCTGTCAATTGGAAGTTTTATAAAATTGATGTTGCTTAGCCAATATTATATTTTTTAAAAATTGTCTAGAGAAACAGTACCACTTGAGCCACATTTTTGATCGTACGATTTCACTTCACATTTTTTCAAGTGAAAGCTGTCCATTTTGAGTTTGAGCGTTACAACAGAAAATCCGTGCGCAGCTAGTCCGTGAAAACAGAAATTTGTCGCCATTTGTTGAAAAGTTATTAGTAAGCACCGGGAAATCAGGTGAATTTGTGGGAATGCTAATTTGTGTCTAAATGTTAACCGATTAGTGGGTGTTCCGATCAACCAGCACCAAAATTGATCAGCAGATTTTTGCAAGCAGCTTCTCCCGTTCATCTTTCAGATACTAGTAAACAGCTGCTTCAAGCAAGTTAGTTTTTGTCAGACACAAGAACGTCTACGGGTTGGCAGAAAACTTTTCGGTTTATTCTGGCGACATTTATTCGTAAGTCGTGTTTGTGACTTCCTTACTTGTGTGAAACTGACATAGCTCACATAAATCGAAATTCCTGTCGGGTCTTCTACCAATAACTACAAGAACACACCAACTCCACAGACTACTTCTCAAGTAGTCATTAATACACCGTCCTAAATGGACGCTAATCACCTAGTACTCTAACCAACACCCCAATACTTTGTGGTGCTAAGTAAATAACACGGAGAGAAGATTAAGTTTGCGAACTGAATTCACCCCATGAATTCTTTACAGTCGTAATCGTGTGACACTGGAAATCAAATTATGCCGACGGTTGACTGAAAATAAATGGAAAACTACTCTTGGCGCTCCTGAACCTATCTTGGTCTTTGCTGGGAAAACGACGACAAGCATAATGTAACTTTGGATTTCTCTTAGGCATGCAACGGTAGCTTATGGTAGGTGATTAACAAGGATTCAGGTAATCTGAACAGATCCACCCGGTTACACGTTGCGAATATACGGAACTCTAAGACTCTCGTTTGTGTGCCCGATCTGAGCGAAGTACCTGGCGATCAGCGATTCGCACGGTTATTGTCTGCTTGGCTCACTGATTAACGTATCGTTTATGATAGGTGGTTAATTGTTATTACGTCTCCAGTCCACAGTTGCATAACTTTTGAACAAGTCATGTTGTTTCCCTGTATAAATGATTTGGTGTCGGCGTAGTGCTGTGTAGCCTAACAAGAAACAATCAATTTCAAAATGTACCAGATGGATTGGGGAGGTGATAAAATCACCTGAAACTCGCCACCTAATAACAAACTCAGCAAGATTCCTGGTCCTGCTTTCTCTTCTGGTAACAGGTCACAGAGTAGCTGATGTATGTGCATGAACAACTAACATGCCAACTTTGCAGTCTGTTAAGTGTTTGGGTAATGTAGCCCTTAAATCTAGCCACCTAATGTTTCTTTCTCACTTAAAATTAAGCTTCACTCTTCAGTATTTGATAAATTTGATCAATATGGAAACTCGTTTGCCTTATTGTACGTGCTGTTATCCCATCCCGTTCATTAGGCTGCTGTCGATGGTGTCAATTATTTTGTCCCATTTGCTCAAGAGTCTGTCTATTCGAATCACACTTTCTTCCCCCTACTCGTCGCTTTTACTGTTTCTCACCCTTGATTCAACTACAGTTAGCTGCCGTGCGAGCTCCTGTCTGATCTGATTTGCTATCTTTTCAAAATGCTTACCGTGTAAGCAAAATTCAGCAATTTACCCGTTTACTGTTTCCTTGTGTTGTTCTGCTTGAAATCGGATAATTAACGAAACGTTTTTGGTATTTACAGCGCATTCAACAAACGTTTTAAGTGTTTTAAAGGTTCACACCGTAACCACAAAAGAACGTTGAATGCAAGTGATCACAGCTACATTATTTCCGATCAACTGATCTTACGAGATAATTCCATTATGGGTCAAAACATTGTCACAAAGCCCAATCGGATGAATTTTGTCGAATGCGTCAATAAATCATTCCAGCTGTAAAATCACAAGACTTTCAAGTGTTCATTCGTGCTTCACCTAAAGGTGCACCATTCATGCTTGTAACAAACGTATGAAAAAATAGTCCACAACATTGTTATCTTGTGAACGATCACATCCCGTCTATTCGTTTTTCCCCTACCAAGAAGGAAGTAGTTAAATCAAGGCTAAACTTCAGTCCAGCCATATTCACTGGACACATTTTTCGTTGCATACAAAGCAGTTTGGCGAGAGCAGATTAGGAAACAACTTCTCACACTTCTGTCGAAATAACGTGGGTGGATTACAATGGATTATTATCTTGAAAGTAACTTATCATAAAATTACACTTTCAACGAGGATTACGTAAAAGCCATTATTAGAGCTAAAGATGACAATGTTAACACAGATCTGGCTGTCCTCAACAAACTTGTTATCACATAGAAATCATCGGCTGTTTTACAGACTAGATATCATCTTGGAAACGAGGGATTGTTGTCGTTGTTTCTAAAGCTTCCTCTATTCTAAAGTTTACCACTACGTCTAGTTCATCAATTGAGTGCTTCGTAGAAGAACACGCTGTGTGTAACCTGCTTTGTTTAAATGTTCGCTAGAATTAATCAATGCACTATCGTGTTTAAACGTTAATTTGACCAAATACTGCCGATTTGTTGGTTTGTTCGCACAACGATATTTTGACCACCTGTGATATTCAGTTCAGCTTTCATAGAATTTACTAAATTTGAAATAAGGTCCAGCTGAGTTGTAATTTTATTCGGGAAGATTCTTGTCGTCAATGAGTTATCTGTGACGACGAACTCTTGTTAAAAGATGTGTACAAACTGTTAAAAAGCAAACAACCATCACGCATCATGTGTTTTTAGTTATCAGGTGTGAATAATCCGACAGGTTTCCAGTAGTCAACCACATCACGAAGAATATTTTTTGTAAAACTATATGGAAAAGGAAATTCTAGAAATTTGACAGGGTAGGCCATTCTACAAGTTACTGCTGATATAACATGAGTTGCAGATGGAAGTTTCTGTCGGAAGATCCTCTCATTTGTCACTCACAGTTTTGAACTGTGCAAACCCGACATGTTTTAAACAGCTCAGAATTAAATTGCACTCCGATATTTCGATAATTCTGGGATATGACCTATCTAAAAAGTTATAACCCGCACAGATTACTTATTAGGCTTGAGGCTTCTTAGTCAAGTGAACTGGCTGTTGACAGGATTAGGGGTTAGTAACACAAACAAATCGATCACACAACATGAATAACAAACTTCAGCGTTTCTCACTTGTTCTAAATCGCGACTGAGTTGCACGTTGACTAAGTTCTTCGCGGAAAATCTAGTGGTATGGTATAGCATCAGTTACTTCTAAACTTGCAGCCAAATTTAAATGTAAAATATCGCCGGTATATTGATGTATGCTACATTTTATTATCCGTTGGTTAAAAGAGCACTGGAAGTTCACTTATGCACGACTCTTGGGTTGGACGCTGAGTATTGAATGTTCTGCCCAACCCTTTAACAAGATCACTTAAGTATAAGTATCTGTACACAAGATTACATCCAAACGGGTAATGTAAATGTTCTGAAGACCGATATTAACAATCCTACAGTCTTTAGTTCTTAGCCGCTTAAATGTTATTGGTCTGACTGAATTGATTTTCCACCTACACAACACGTCTGGAAATTCAGTTGCTAACGATTATTTTTTTAAATCGTTCACAAGTTAGCAGGACCAAGAATATTTCATCAGATTAATTTCTATATTAAAAAGCTAGGCCTATTAACTGGTTGCCAGCCTGAGTTAAAACGTATAACACGTAAGGTCAGGGTTCAAGCGTATAGGAAGGTTATGCATTGACGGACCGGTAGTAATGTATATCTTATATTACCCCCAAACCCCGTACTATTGTTGTTAGTGACGAACGCGGATGACGCAACGATTGTTTATTCAGCGAATCAACACGAGGGGCATATGCTACGATATCACCTGTAAACAAAACGCTTAACTGCATATAATACTACTTTCGGGAAACCTGGGTTGCTAATGTTAAGTTTATTTTCGAGAAATATCAATTCTCGCTGGAGTACGCTCTAATGTTCCTTCTGGTATTTCTCCCCGGTTATTTCCATACCCAAGTACGCACCTCCGCTTAACTGCTGACAAGTGGTATACTGCGACTGTTCATCCCGTTACGTTAATTACAGGAGTTTTCAGTTATAACTTAGTTGTAGTCCTAAGCGCCCCAACTGTTTTGAGTCGAAAGTTTTCATCGGAATAATTAATGGCGGAACTTCCCATGTTAGAACAAATCTGAAAATATCAACGCAGTTCAACAGAGAAACTTAAATGGATTCGAGATGTTCAAATCGATCTTTATTGATTCATATTGTCCTGTAACTTTTACAAAAAAATGAAGAATGTCTTTCGTACATTTCCTGTTCACTGGTGGTTTAACTTCAGAGGCTGGCAGACGCATGACACCCATAGAAAATTCAGCTTCGATGAAACTATACAAAAACGAGCGCTAAGCGTGTTCACTTCATTAAGTATTATGGGGTCCTTGAAAATCAACATTTTCCACATTAACCTGAAGTAGTAGTCTGCTGTTCAGAAAACGTTAACGGTCGGCCAAGTAGACAGTCTGGTTCACTCCATACTCAAAAATGTCAGAGTCCTTTGCGCGAGGGGTTTGTTTATAAGAAAGCCAATTGCAGTTAGGCTAAAGAAGTATTGGTGGAATTCAATCACATTTGAGTAAGCAACAGTGAAGGCAGAAAATGACGTTTCTCTACATTTTTTACAGATTTCCCATATTGTTCTGAGAGTGTGCTATTCACTCCGACGAACTCACCCTTTTACACGCCATAATAAGTCGGCGTCTAAAAGACCTATGGTAGAATTTTTGATAAAAATGCCAATCACTATACTGTGCATTAACAGAGTAACCTGAATAGTCCTGTTTTTTAGCTATATGATAGGAGGTAATTATTTTATAACTAAACAGAAAAGAAACACATTGAATAAGCATGATATGCAGTGAACTCATATAAGGCGTATTGTGTGGTTAAATTTATCACATACTGTAAAGTATATTTACGGATGACGAAGTAAACTAGGTCATACAGTTTGATGTCACTGTTTTTAGGTCTACTTTTAAGAGACAGGCAGAAATAACATCACGTATAATATGGAAACAATATCATCCGTGAAGCCAAAACAACGATCGAACGTCATATACAGTGTGATGCGTGGAAAGTGCGTAGGCTGTAGACAATCGAGGGGGTTGAGTGGGCTCGGAAGCTGCTCAAGTGTTAAATGTTAAATTATGGGGCCCATGACTTGCTTTCTAGCTGAGTGCAAATATGGGGCAAAACATTACGCGTGATAACTTCATAATATGTACCAATACACTGTCACTACGAACACAGGTTATAAAGAACTATTTTATTTTCAGGCGCGGAAGATTTGCTTATCAAAGACAGACTAACGAAGACCTCCAGATGTTCCCCCAGTTATTGTAACACACATTGCTTTCTTGAAGTTTCGCAACATCACTTGGGAGGTGTCTGGAACTGTTTCAAAGCATTTTTTGTAATTGTCGTGGAATCCCATGATAATCTCACTTTTCGGCCTATTCTTCAGAGCTTGCTGTTTTATTTCTTGTAAGCAGGCTACATTTTGCTGGATTTTTAGCTGTGCTACTGGGAAGTTGAGACGTGTCCGCGGGCGCTATGAAAACTTACACACAGAATCTTCATTACCCCACCCATATCATTCATCAGGCTTTTCTTAGGTGTCTGTCGAAAGTAGACCAAATGCTCCCACACTAATTACAATCGTTCTGTGTGAACTCTCGCCAGAGTAAATACGGTTTGCCTAAGACTTCTCCATCGGAAACAAGCCACAGTAATAACTTTGTAGTAGAATGGAGATTGACTGTTAATTTACACACTACTGTGTTCTGGATAGTGGAGTACTGACGATACTTCAGGCCTTCTGTGTAGGTCTTGTTAATTCCAATTTTTTGACTAACACATGTGTTGAGAGAAGATACATCTTAATCCATTTGAATGGTTAACCCAATGAGGGTAAATTGATTGATTATACTTCATCCCTGAGCATAACATATAGTAACGAAATCTCATCCAGTTTCAAAGTTTCATAGCCGTCCTCCAGATGGCACGGATATTTTACGCACGTTGTTCTCTTAATGTGATTTTGAAAATTGACTTCTTTTCTGTAACCATTACTGTATCTGTCGTTTAGTTACCCATCCAATCACATACTACGTCATAAATTGGATCACTGTATGTACGCTCGTTGTTTTACTTGTCATTCCTTTTTATAAATTGTGTCTCCTTAGAAAGTCACAAGAGGCGACACAGTTCAAGTCAACATCTTGAATCCGATTTACTAGGTCAGCTCTTCGAAACCGCCGTTTTTATTGACTTTACAGATATGATGTTTTGACTTGCAGTTAAATCTGCGCTTCCCAAGTACGTTGGCCTTAATGGGAACTCCACCGCTGTGCGAGATTTTAAAGCAACGTACAAACACAATGGAGTTTGCAAGATTTTCCATCAGCTGTTACGCTTAATTTGCATACTCCCATGGACATACTAAATGGTTTCGTCAAGAGAAATTGATGTCTACCCAAGGTAGTCAAAGTCGTCGACGTTTGCTAAATGATATAAAATGGTTTTCTTTAGGTAGTTACAATTGTGAATTTCGACAATTGAATTGTATGTCCACAAACAATATCCATAGAATTACGACTGTTTAAACCTTTCCGTATAAGTGGATGACATAAACCAGTGACTTACATAAAGGGGTTGAGGACTTCTGATGATAACTAAATAGTAGTAGTCTGTTTCTGATCGTAGTGAACGTAGACCTGATGTTTAGGTAACAATCACTTAGGTGTTATCGTATTATAGTCAGGCTCCTGACAGGTATTGGGTGTCTGTATGCGACACACTGTTATGTGGGGTCAAACTGACTGGCAGAAAGAATCGAGATCTATTTTGTTTGTCTTGACGGACGTGTCTGTTTGTGGGCAGCAAGTGGATGGCCATGCATACATAAGCTGATCCAGAGTGCGGCCAGAATGCAATAATGTAATACGGAATGAGTCATTTTACGTGTATGACGAGCTGACCAGACGACATTCAAGGTTCCAGAAAAGACGGATCAGCTGTAGTTCATACTTATGTTTCTAGTTTGCTGAATGAAACATAGAAGGTTGAAAGTCCAGTGTATGTAGCGATTTTCTGAACGACCTCTTCAGGAATGAACACAAATTTAGCGTAAGTGTTCTGTCTGAGATTGGATACATCCAGTTCTTTGAAGATACTTCTTAATAAGCATTCAACAAGCCCATCGTTTGCTGCGAGTATAGGTCTAACGGTGGGCACGAGTCACCGTTGCATCATAACCGTTGAATAATCAAAAGTTCCTACGCACCTCTATGGTTTAGTGTCGAGGAACCTGGTGCCAGCGTATCCATGTTAGACCACGCTGAACATTTCGCGTTGTCCGACAATGAATACGGAACATTTACCCTTAAGATCATACCATGACGGCTTGTTTCAGCATTCTGATGGTTCTACTGTGTTTTGACTTGGTTTATCATCACTGGATATTCGGCGAATGTGGGAAGTAGATCATTGGCAGTGGGGGAACCTTTGTTACAGCATGCATGCATTACAGCGAATAGCTCCCCGCCAAACAACCAGGGATAGTGGCGCTAGCAATCGGTTTTGAAGAGTTGTGCAGCACCCAAAATTCGATCTGTTCGCTTAAACCAGCGATACCTAAAAATCCGCCATACACCAAAGGCACAAAAGGCATTCGCCTTGTCTGGAAGCTGGATCACAAGAGAACCAGTTTTCTAGTGTTAACAAGCATTTGGTAAGTAACGGAGGGCAACATAACTAACGTCATGTACCGACGTAAAAATATACTGTTTCAGTGGATAAATGCATAAGCTGTACTCATGGTAAATAGGTAAGATAAAGGAGGTCATGTGAGACATTGACCTGTGATAGACTTGAGCCTGGTGTACTCCACCTAGGTGAAACTATTGTTTATAGAATCCAGTCATAGCTACAGAATAATTGTGTTTCATCCATATGATAAGTGCGTAGTTTCCTTTGTTTTTGGTTAGTCCTCGTTGACTAGGATCAACTTCAGCATTCCAGGTATTAGACATTTTAGATGATTCAATACGTACACCATGAAATCACTCGGGTATAAGTGTAATTTTTACTCGAGGTAGAAGAGTAATATAGTGTCACTAATACGCCTACCTAATGCATCGGTTACCAGGTCGGCGTGCTGGTTTGAAACTGACTGTGTCGTATCTGCAGGATCTGAGCGTTTTGCTAGGACCCCAAATTACTCAGAAGGTTTTAAGTGTCCAGAATATCTACGGTTTTATATAGATTTCTGAGAAACTTTCTATTTCATTTCTGAATAATCATCCTTTTCGGTGCAAGCATTTTGCAGGACTTTCTTGCACATCAAGGTGGATTTTCACTGTCTGAGTTTGTAATGACGAAGGTAGTGTTCTTGCGGTATGCGTTTGCATCTGCTGCTATGTCCTCTTTCGCGGTCTTGCCCGGCCCATTGAGTTCTGACACAATTACTAACAGTAAACTGTTCTCGATCGTGTCTATGGTATCCTGAGTCCCCCGGGGTTACAGATTTGAAGGATGTGTCCTAAGGTGAGCATATATCACGAGTTTGCAAATCCTTTCATTAGACGTTAGTGCATATTCTCCGCTCCTCAACCTGAATTCGGTGGCTAAAGCATTGGTATTGGAAATCGTGTGTGATACTTTCCTCTTCAGTGTTTGTTGCTAAGACTCGTTGAGCAACCATCTGTGGTCTGTTGTGCGTGCTTAAATATATTTGGTCGCCGATGTTTCTCTGAAGATCCGTTTGCTGATTTTCGTTCGCTATCTAGATCAGGCTAGATTGTTTAATCAGAAACTGATCGTTTTCGCAAAAGTCGCACGTTTAAGACCGATGAGTATGACAAATAAAAATGTGCGACTTAGCTTGTATAGCTTGAGTTATCTAGTCACGTGAATTGAAACGTAACACAGAGATCAGAATCTCATAACTGGGTATCCAGTGGTTCAGTAGCAGGTAAAATACAATGACCTACCGGAATTACACTGGAAAAAGTGGTTTGGGTGACCGACCCACAATTGCACTTTCGAAAAGAAGGATTACCAGATTAATTGCTAGCGCTTATCTTCCACAGACCACATACCGCCAGACAAAATATCGTCAAAGTGTATTCCGTATCTGTCTGCTGGTTTGATATGATGTTTACAGTTCACGCTTGCATTGTGCTGCATTTTAATTGCACACAAGTTATCTACTCATTCACTCGGGGTGAATGAATTAATCTGTTCGAATTGCTTATTCCTCACCACCGTCTGAATCGTTCTGAACACTGCTTATTTAGGGAGATCATGATTAACTGGACTCTAGGCAATCATTTTGTTTGTCAAAGACCACATGGTGGCTATTACAATTAGGGTGTATGTTGTGGATTGATTAGCGGAAACTAAGCCAATAGACTGTGGCTAGTAACATCCCGGTGCTACAACAAGCGTGACGTGGGCACTCACAAAATGCAGGATCATGAAAATTCAGTTCACTCGCGAGGTAGCATATGGTGACCTGAAAACTGTAAACCGGTATATCTGGATTACGCCTTAGGTAGTTCAATGTACAAGAAATTACTGCAAAAGCCTCAACATCACAGTTGCCCGTCTAAAATGACTAGGCATTCAAAGGTGATAAAGTTGTGACAGATCGACCTAACCCTGGTTACTGCGGAAATGCCGTTCTAATCATAGTTAATGCCTACCAGATGCGTTTTCATTTAATCCTTCAACTATTGATAGTACTATAAATATGTTCACATTCAGACGGAATCGGGACAGATAAGATGGACTCCATCATGGCCTCAACTAGTCAGAAACTGAACAGCACTCAGCAAAAGCTGGCAATTTAGAGAGGTCGGTGTAAACGTTCAAACGAGCGGCTAGTTGGTGTTGACTTTTTCTGTCAATATGTTATATACAACGCTATCAACAAAATGGTGACACTGAGCCTGATCACTTTCTGATCAAGTGTACGCGTGCGCGAACACTGGGTATTGAAATATAAACAGTGACGACAACAAATTAATTCTTTCACTCAACCAGATCAATTGCAGAAGCGCAGTGGGTTGTGATTTCAGATCAGGAACTTTTCGTGTTCTTTTTGATTCAGCTAACTAATGATAACAGTTTGCGTCTACATCTGGACTTGCTCTGTACAGATGATCACGCGGCCTCCAGAGTGTCTAATGCAACAATCTGTTTTTGACGTAATTTACTTCACAAACCGCCATACTGCTGATCTATAAGACCTTCCTAATAAGTTGCCTGCTCCACGCATTTTATCTCTTACAGTGTGCTACCAGTTCATGCCACCACCGGGACGCAGACAACGTGGCTTACGTTCATCGATTTGAACATGAGATCAAGCATCGGAGCCAGTTCAAATGCTATATCCACGCCAAGCATGAAGACGAAGCGTTGCTTACCAAGTTCTATTCTGCTAACACACTGTTCCATGCCATTTTCTGGCCCGTCAGCCTGTTCACTGCCGCTGTTATGTGTGTTAGTTTAGCCTACTTTGTGGATCGTTGTCGTGCGTGGACCGGCGACCAGAGCGTGATTGTTTGATAACACTAGATTTTCTGGCAGTCGTTTAAGTAATTATGGTTGTTTATATGTATTTTGGAAAATAAAACCACATTCGCTAACGGTCTACGTCATTATTTTCCATAACTCTAGAACATACAGATAGTTGACGTTTTTACTTGTTTGATGAAGGAATGCGAGTACCAGTAGAGGTTGTCAACTTTGTGGAACCAAAATGAACTTAAGGCCAACTGCCTCTTGTACATAACATGCACGCTGTGCTGAACACATGAGGTGCACTGTTTACAGTTTTCAATAGGCCGCTGGGAAATGTTGGTTTCAAAGCCTGACTGGTGACAAGCATCATTTGTCAACCTTATAGGCGCACGTTCAAGCCCGTGAGAGAAATCAACCGCAGCACTGGGGTGTGAACTCAAAAACGGATACCATGTTTAACGAGACAGCACTGTATGTTTATGGTTGAAGTTGTGCAGTCGTCAAAAGAGAAAAGCCCAGTAGGACTAAACCTGTCAGTCAACAGGATGATCAGAATAGCTCATTTAGGTGAAGGTTGTCAATGGATTATGTGGGTTACTGGACAAATATCGAACAAACGTTTGTTCATCACTGCCGCCTGGTGATCATAGGTAAATCGAAATTCCCATACATTTGGCTTAACCTGATTTTGTTCAGCACCGTACAACCAAAAACTGAGTAGGTATTTCGTCTTCCACACAGAAACACCTGTATTTAAAGAACAACTCAACATACTTTTAGTGGATTTCTTCGTGTGTTGAAAGTAAACTGGGAAGAATTTGGGTCAACTACAAAAGGTTGGAAATTGTTTTTTAAACATCAACAAATCTGAAAGTAAAGGGAAGACTTGAGTGCAAAACTAGCTGGTTACACGAAATCGGTGCATCCATAAAACTATATGAAAAGGTTAAATGTGAAAACTACACTGGTGAGACATTTTTGTTTGTCAACATTTCCAGCCTAAAACCGAATGATGAATTAAGTATTTATTTTATGATGGCGATATGGCTTGGAACCATTTCAGTTCGCTCGTGCTAAATGGTTAGGGCTTCGAAATGCGATAAAACTAACAGACAACGGTACTGATAGGCAAACCAGTGAATGTATAGAAGAGTTTGAGTTATATATTTGTCTCTGATACGCAGTTTACACACAATATAAGTCAGGATAGAAATTATTACACGATAGTTACGAACGCCCTTAGGTCAGCCAGTGTAGTCCAAAGCACTTGTGTGCCGGGTTTGAAACTCAAATGCAGTAGGTAACAATGATATTTTCTTACATGTGCCAGAATTTCCAAGTTCTCATTTAATTGTGTCATCTTCAACTAAGCTCTCACTCTTCGGTCACATTTTGCAAATCTCTGTGCATCCGCTTCCGAACTTAATGAGAAAAACCACGAGAAAAACGTGAAAATTTCCTCTCTCAAGAGACCGTCATTCCCGCAACTCCGACAAATGTTAGTGAATAGCAAGCTGAGTAATCTCTGAGTTAACGAGGACAGCAGCTTAAGTTGAACTTTTTCATATCGAAAATCAACCAGGCTGATATTATTAGGGTGGCTCGTTGAAAAACATCCGAACAAATGAAATGTCTGCATCTCAACTTTGTCGAAGCGCAACACTGATTGAGGGTTACATTGGGAAATGTGGAACACCAGTGTTAAAACTATCAATCTGCAGAAAAAGACTTTCGGCGGGATATGCTTCACAGTATTCGTATCGAAGGTATTGAACACCGAGCGAAAAACACCAGGTGGTAACAAGGTAAAACATCCCAAATTAATAAAGTGCGTTTGTTCCCGGTTGTGCTGAGATTTACACTAGCTAAAATATAACGTCTTTCTGAAGACTGTAAAGACGATCACCGGAAGGTTTTCCGTGTTGTGGTAAACAGGAACATTAAACATAGAACAATTTGATGGACAGGACTCTTCCGGCAATCGCGTAACACACATATATAGGCTACATGAGCAAGCATTGTCAGTGTTGTAGTGAGAGAAGTATTGTCCGCAATCAATGGCTTTCGGCGTAAACTCCATTGAATGCTCGTGAACAGAGTGAAATTTGGGAAAAAACAGTCTAATAAGATCTGAGTTGGTGAAATGAATCCGTTATAAACATTGATGATAGCTATATGTTTCTGACCTACAGCCTCTATTCACAGACTTTACACTATATGACCGTTTAGCAAAGCAAACTTTTCCTATAACAAATTTACACAATGAAGTCAGAAATAGTTTTTTGCACAATGTATCTCTAAAGCCCATTTAGCTGCATCTCATCAGGCACGTGGGTTTATATAGCAAAGTTCAATAGGCATTGTGAAGCTAACAGCTATAATCGCTATTCGTCAGCTTTTTTTCAGAAATCCAGCAAGCAAAAGCCGGCTGTGGCGAAGCTGTTTCTGAATTCCTTGTTCAAATACGGTTGTTTAGTTGGTTTTTAACTACAGTGACCTTCATTTAGTTGACAGGGCGATTACACTGAAATTTCGGAATGGCAACTGAAGTTCCGGATCTCGAACACATCCCCACATGAGTGAAGAAGCACGTGGCTCAGATGCATTCTGACGCCCATGTGTGGACATAGCAACCACCGCACATACCACTGGTCTCAAAGATTGCTCGTCCTGCCTTGGAGATGGATCCCACTCAGGCAATCAAAGTTGTTTACGCAACCGATAAGCCTCGGTTGCTACGATAGACTAGGCATTTGCTCTGACACGCTGTTGTCCTCTTCTGTAAGTGCAGTAAGACTTCTGTTTGGTTATCACTGCCACGGTAACGATGCAACTAACTTAGATGTACGCTTTCTTTGTATGTTAAGTTTCAGAAATGACCTCTGAGTTCCTCTTCATAATCCCTTGTTCTGTAGTACGCACATGGCTATATGCAAAGAAATTTACCAGGCCATAAATCTGGCGCCTAAACATTTTGAAATGTTGTACGGTGAGTTCAGCTTATGAACCGAAAGCACCTAAGTACACTTCTGAAACTGTGCGTGCACGATGCGAAATTCAGTTTAAAAACGACACCCACCATTCAGTAAGCAGGACTGTTATTTTTAGTTGCCTGAAATCTATCCATACAGATTTCTTATCACGTACGTTGTGAACAATGGGAGACAAGGTTGAAAAAGTGGCTTTAAGTAAACATTTTGTTGATGGTACTTCTCCGAATCAGGAGCAGAAATGATGCAAACCACGTGTTCGCTGTGCCGAATCAGCTAGCGTTCAGTGGAAGAGAAGCAAACGAACTTTGGAAATTTTGACACACTAGAGAGACGACGGTTTATTTTTGTGGTCATTCTTCGAAAATTCAAAGTGGTCTGGTCAGTATCTTCATGTCCAGAAATTTCGTTGCATACAAACAGTTGTACGCCTCCTCTTAATATAGCTTCTTGTATCTGTACAGAAGACGATCATAAAAACAGCAGTCTCCTTTTGCGCAGTAAAAGAGAATTGCCACACGGAAACTTTTGACGAAAATCCTTGATTAGAAAACAATGAAATTTCAATCACTAGTTCACTGTTTGTTGTGTGCAAACGCTACTTTTATTCAAACCTAGAACTTTCCCAATAATTTAAGTACTTTGAACATTTGAAGCACACACTACAAACCGTTTGCGCTTCAATCATTCCAGATTATATCACTGGTGAGGCTGAACTTCAACATGTTTTGGCTTACTTGAGCAGGTACTTGCTAGATCTCAAAACAACGTGCCGCAGCGTTCGGCTTATTGAAATGTTCGTGGTACTGACCACTATTTCCAGGTGTCTAGCTTTGCTTCCACTGCATGCTTGTAAGATTTGATTAAATGTTTGTTTGAAAGGGTCTGACATTTGTACGTACGACTGTCTACCCAAAAAGAGCAGGTAGAAACAACCGCACTGCTTGTTAACAAACACTAGCTGACATTCTTATTCATCCGTAGTAAGAAATTGTAGTATATACCATTACTATTCAAGGCTCAGAGGACAGAAGTGTTCATAGAACTGCAGTTAATATGAGATTTTTCTCTCATATTACTGAGACACTAAATTTAGTAAACACATTCTGCAGCCACGTTCAATAGTATATGTGGTGAAGTGCAGCCAATCGTGTACGCCATATTTGCATTGGCCAATCAGATTGTTTGACATTGACCTATATCTATAGTATCGATAACAGACTAGATGAGATGTTGTGCGCGGTGTAGTGAATACACATCTTGCTCTGAACCTGATTTGCTCTACATGGTGACAGAGATGAAGAACCCGGACTGGATGGGTGTGAGCCCAATGGCGGGATTGAATCTCCGACCACCGCCCCAGCTGAACATGAATGAGGATGAAGGACTTCCAGAAAGATGGAAAATGTGGAAGTTGCAATTTCAAGATTTCCGCACGCTAGCTCGACTGTCGTCAGCCGAGAAGGAGTTTCAGATGGCGATGTTTCGGCATGCCATCGGAGAGCAGGCCGTCCGCTGCATTAACACATTTCCGTATGAGGCAGACGAAGACCCAGAAGACTGGGAAAACGTGATGAAGAAACTAGAATGTTATTGTTTGGGATTTACGAACGACACTTTCGAAAGATATAAATTTAATTGCCGCGTCCAAGAACCTGGGGAATCCGTAGATCAATTTATTCAAGCTCTGAGATCCATGGCTACAACGTGCGGTTTCTGTAACTGCATGCTTGACAAACTGATCAAAGATAGGTTAATTATCGGAATGAGAAACGGCAATTTGACCAAGAGAATGTTGAGGGATCCTCAGTTGACGCTCAAACAATGCACGGACATGTGTCGAAGTGAAGAGGCAGCCGACAGAAAGGCCGAAGCCCTCAAAATTCACTCGACAGAGGATGTCAATCGCGTGATGGTCAAAGAACCAAGAAACCCTCCAGCAGGCTGCACTTTCTGCGGAAGAACCCATGGCTTCAAGAAAGAACAATGTCCAGCCTGGCGAAAAATTTGCACAAAGTGCGGTAAAGCGAATCACTTCTCTGTTTGCTGCAAGAGTGGTCCAGGTGTGACAAAGGCAACTCAGCCTAGAAGGTACTCAGTGTGTGCGGTTGGAGTGAACGAACCGCACCAGGGTATACGATCTGCCGAAATTGAACTGAATGGGATAACAATAAACTTCCAGGTGGACTCAGGTGCAGGTGTCAATCTCGTCCCTCGGTCCTGCGTCCCAAACGAACCACTGACGAATACGAACCTCGTGCTTCAGATGTGGAATGGAACAACGGTGACACCTACAGGGAAGTTTACAGCAATCTTACGCAACCCTAATAATGACAAACGTATCGAACAAGTTTTGTTTGTGGTCAAAGAAAATTTCCCACCCCTTCTTGGAATTGAAGCAATCGAAGCGCTGGAATTGGTAACATTTAACTGGGTACATAACGTAACCTCGCCATTGACCAACATGTGTCTAAAATACTCCAGTGTTTTTGATGGTACTTTGGGAACCTTTCCAGGAGTCTGTAAATTGAGCATCGATTCAGACGCGAAACCAGTCGTGTTACCCATTCGTCGTTTGCCACTTTCCGTAAAAGAGACATTTGAAAAGGAACTCATACGGCTGACAGATCTAGGAGTAATACAGCAAGTAGACGAGCCAACCGATTGGGTTAGTCAGGTCGCTATAGCCAGCAAGAAATCCGGCGAATTGAGAATTTGCATCGACCCGAAACCATTAAACGCAGCATTAAGAAGGGAGTATTTTCGACTTCCCTTATTGGAAGACATTCTTCCTCAGCTAACCGGCGCTTGTTTTTTTACCAAGGTAGATTTGTCCTCTGCTTTCTGGCATGTAAAACTGGACGAACAGTCCAGTTTGTTAACGACATTTGGGACACCTTTTGGTCGTTTCCGTTGGCTTCGTCTACCGTTCGGATTGAAAGTCTCCAGTGAAATATTCCAAAAACGACTAATCCAAGCGATTGAGAACCTACCCGGTGTCATGTGCATAGCTGACGATGTTTTGATCCACGGTCGTACCAAAGTCGAACACGACAAAAATCTGGAACTCTTTTTAGCTAGATGCCAACGGGTTGGCATCAAGCTCAAACAAGAGAAAATCGAATATTGTACCAACGAGGTTACTTTCCATGGACACGTTTTATCCAGAGAAGGAATCAAGCCGGATCCAGCAAAAATCGGTGCAATAGTGAATATGGAACACCCAAGGGATGTGAAAGGTATTGCTCGTTTCAATGGAATGATTAACTACCTGAGTCGATTTCTGCCCTGTTTGGCTCAAATCATGGAGCCCATCAGGCTACTGACCCACAAGGATACGCCATGGGTGTGGGGAGAGGAACAGGAGCGGGCGTGGAAACATATCAAGCAACTAATCGTCAAAGCTCCTGTATTACGTTACTATGATTCACGTCTGCCGTTAGTGATACAATGTGACAGCAGCCAAAACGGGATTGGAGCAGTTCTCATGCAGAACGGACAGCCGATTGATTTCCGAAGTCGAACCATGAGTAGCGCCGAGACCCGATACGCACAAATCGAAAAGGAACTGCTGGCGGTGGTCTTTGCAATGGAAAAATTCAACGATTACACATTTGGGAGAAAAACTATCGTCCAAACCGACCATAAACCATTGACAACTATCGTAAAAAAGCCTCTGGATAAGGCGCCACGCCGTTTGCAGGCAATGCTGGTACGCCTACAGAAGTACAATTTCGAGATCGGATACACTCCTGGAAAGAACATGGTACTGGCGGATACACTATCGCGAGCCCCACTGGCAACAGAAGAAGACAACTGCACCGGATACGAACAAGTACACCTAACGCTCGCGGAATCAGACTCGCGGTTACCACGAATAAGGCAGACGTTTGCCGATGACGAAGAGATGGAGAAGCTCGAAGAGCAAATCAGAAACGGCTGGCCCGACAACGCACGACAAGTGAGTGAAATCATTCGTCCTTATTTCAAGGTCCGGGATGAGTTGACCACAGAAAACGGTCTTGTGTTCCGTGGAGAACGGTTGATTATTCCACGAGCTGCCAGAAAACTCACTATGCAAGAAATACATCGTTCGCACCTCGGTGTGCGTAGTTGTACGAGACGCGCTAAGGATACCGTATACTGGCCAGGCATGACTAGTCATATCAAGGATTTTGTTTCAACCTGTATGGTCTGCAAGCAGTACGGGACTCGACAGCCAAAGGAGCCTATGGTGTGCCGCTCAGTCCCCAAGCGACCTTGGCAACACGTAGCGGTTGATCTATTCTCGCATACAGACAAGTCATATCTACTTTTGGTGGACTATTTCAGCGATTTTTTTGAAATTGAGAAGTTAAATTCTACATCAGCCGAGGAGATAATCGGCAGGTTGAAAGCCCAATTCGCAAGATATGGCATTCCAGAGTGTGTGAGATCAGATGGTGGTCCACAATTTTCAGCACAACAGTTTGCGGAATTTGCCGAAAAATGGCGTTTTAAACACGAAGTCTCCAGTCCACACCACAGTCAGTCTAACGGTAAAGCGGAATCTGCTGTGAAGGAGGCAAAGAAAATAATGAAGAAATGTTCAACAGCCAAAGAAGACGCCTATCTGGCACTGCTAGAACACAGAAACACCCCGTCAGCAGACATAGATTTGAGTCCGGCTCAACGGCTCATGGGAAGAAGAACGAGAACACGAATACCACTAGTTGAAGATCGTCTAGCCCTGCAAACTGTCACGTGGGACACCGTAAGAAAGCGATTGAAACAACGAATGGAACGAGAAAGGCAAGTGTATGACAAAGGGGCTCATGAGCTACCAAGATTGGAAGAAGGAGATACCGTTTGGATTCAGCCGTTCGGTATGGGCTCTGACAGATGGGCCCCAGGGATTGTGGAAGGACGAGATGGAGAGCGTTCTTATGTGGTACGCACAAACCACGGGACATTAAGGAGGAATAGAGTACACCTACGGAAACAGGAAACGACGAACACAAGTTCTGGAGCAGCTGAATTCTGTTCCACTGAAGAGAACGAGTTCGTTCTACGAAACCGAAGAATACCGAAGATTCTTTAAAAAGGGAAGGATGTGGTGAAGTGCAGCCAATCGTGTACGCCATATTTGCATTGGCCAATCAGATTGTTTGACATTGACCTATATCTATAGTATCGATAACAGACTAGATGAGATGTTGTGCGCGGTGTAGTGAATACACATCTTGCTCTGAACCTGACTTGTTCTACAGTATATGTGTATATATATCTAGTGTGAACCATACATTTACTTGCGGAGAGGTCTATGATGAATAAATCGCGTGTCCATTGGACACCGAGTTAAGGGTTAAGTTAGAAATAGTTGCGCACACATTTAGAGAGGTTGTCGACACAAATTTAGCAGAAAGAGAGCAAAATTCAGTACACACAATCCCCAAAACATCTGGTTGTAAGCGACGTTTCCAAGTAGGCACATCTGCCCATCTCTTTGTACTCACACATAGTTACTATTGACATTGAGGCTATCTCCATATTTGGGCCGAGCTGCGCATGTTCAAGCAGTCGTGGCAAATTAATCTCACCGTCCACGGTCTATGACGTTCGTTCATAGCTGTACTACTACAGCCACACCGTCTATTCTTGTCAGTATATGTCCCTTAAAATTAGATTGTAGGAAATGGTATGTAGACTGCTAACAAAACAAATAAGCGGTTTTTTCATCGTTGAACTTTATAACAAAAGCCGGTTATTTCGACGTGCAACTTTCACCCATTTGTATAAGTGAATGCGTTTCTTCATTAGCTGCTAAGCGTGGACTCTAATGGTAGGAATCGTAAGCGTTAAGTGCTATTTAGGCTTCAAACCTGACAACCGCCACAGGCGTTTACATAATTGCTTTCTTCCCAAAGAAAGCGGGAAGCTGAGCAAATTATGTGGGTCACGAGTTTCATTATTCGACGATTTCAGTCAACCTAATAAACTGTATTAAATAGAGGGGAAGCATATCCAGTGGCTAGAAGTAGTCGTATTTTCCGTTTCCAGTAATTATTCCATCTATCTCGTTTTCATTTAACTGGCTATATACGTACACTTCTCTTTCGCCGGTGTACATAGTAATAATGACGTATTGGATGTTAATATTAGATTAGTTGAAATTGTTGCTCATATTTGATTCAGGCAATTTTGAAAAAATATCTATTAAATAAATGAAACACTTAAATACAGAGAGATATTAATTTTGCTGGTAACTGCTGAACCACTATATGTCTGACGGAACCGAACAAAGCAACACGAGTCTATTTAATTGTAGCAATCAATAGCAAAGTAGCATGAGAAAGATCGCAAGATGTTTTTCACCTAATTGCAAGAAATTCGGATTATAACACGAAGATATCAGAATGGTCACTTACGCATCCATAGTTTTATGCTTATCCACTCGTTTCATGTCGTCGCTGTTTTCGGCTTCTGATTTTTGACAATTTCCTGTTATCTTCACAACGTAAGTCGTCGAGTCGATACAGATGACCCCCAAGGCTTGAATTGGAATGAAGACGACAGACGGTGCACGGGCAAACGAAATGGAATCACTTCAAATGGTTGCTTATCGGACCACAGTTAAACAGAGCAAGGGAAAGATATGAACTGTTATCTTTCACTAAGCTTTCATTTTCTGCCTACATATGAACATGTTGCAAATTGTATGCATTGTTTACTCACTCACTCATACTACTACACTATGGGTTGCATAGGAATAGCGAACCGGTAGCTGGTTGTTGCTGTTAAGAAACACGTCCTCATAAACGTGAAAACCAAAACAAACCTAATAACTCTGTTAAAAGCTGTTGCATGATTGCCAACACAATCAGTAGCAATGTAATCTATTCGAACCAGACATGGATTTAAGTTTAATAACGTATGGTCAGTGAGTTTTTGAAAAAAGTGTTAAGGCAATCTTCAAATTACAGAAACACAAGTCGATAGCATTCACCAGTTCACATTTTGCGTTCGGGTCCATCTAGATGTGCACTATTCCCATGTTTATTCTTCTAACCGTCCTCGTTCTACGATTGACCTCATGAATATGACTTTCTATTTGTGCACTCATAATTGTACGCTTGTGACTAGTTGTATGTTCGCATCTGATTTGAATGTACGGAATGCGACTTCGGGGGGAAATACGCAGTTTGCAATTTCCCTTTGCTCAGTTGAAAAAGAAACGACGCAACCCAATTGAGTTCGTTTTTCTACGGGAAAACTTTTTGACGCATTGGATTTTCGTAAAGAAAGTTTTAAAAACTGCAGTAGTTGAGTAATATCTGAGAAAAAATCACTTTAAAATACGCGCTTGGGAGCTACTAATTTACTCTGTATTAATGTAAGCCGGGCGTCAATCACGAGTGATTGTAACGGTTGCACTTTTCGTAACCAAATCAGTCAGCCCCTTTCGAAAAAAGACATTAGTCTCTAGTTTCAAACCGGTAAAATCGTGTCACTTGTGCATATCCTTGTCATGGTCAAAAGTTGAACTGGAAGTAGAGTTTCAAGAGGCAGCCGTGTTAACGATCGCGTTTTCACTCTCACGTGATACTCAGCCAAACTCTGTTATTCTATCACTCGGTCACATTTGTAAATGAATAATGGTCACATTACCGAAATCATTTGATTGGGTTTTGTGCCAAAGAATTTAAGCAGACTGATATCCGCACTACTGACCACGAGGTATCCAATCAGACTGTCTGTTGTGAGCTGTCCAGTTTTTTCTGCTTCCCACCTGTAAATTATCTTAAACAATTGTTTCACTGTTGACGATTGAATTGTTTACTTCCGAGGCATCATTTGATTGTCCATCCATGAAAGCTACTGACAACCATTTCACTGTTACTCACCTCTGTTTTGAAAACGAAGCAAACGATTTTCTGAATCATCAAGACAGCAAGAAGACATACATTGCGAGATGCAGGCATTTCGTTTATTCTCATCAGTCGGTTACATAAAAAATTCGGTTATATAGGTTAAGCGCGTAGCGTCAAAACAATGAAATGAACGAACTTCACTTGGTTTCAATCAGGCTTCACTGCCACGGCAACGAAATTGATTGCGTCAGTACCTTTTGCCAACAAAGGGCCGGTGCGTGACGCTTGATCAAC
>QNGE01001688.1:65517-151062 GCA_008508345.1 Paragonimus westermani
GCGGAGCACATTCCCAAGTGGCTAGTGCAAACAATGTTTCAAGGTGGGTCAGCATACCAAAACTCGAACAGAAGTCCGGCGTCTTCCATCGCCAAACACCTAATCGCAACAGGTCATGTAGTTGACCCCGACACTTCATTCACAGTCCTATTGCGCAATCGCGACCCTAGATTGTTAGCGTTCTCAGAGGCAATGTTGATCAAGCGTCACGCACCGGCCCTTTGTTGGCAAAAGGTACTGACGCAATCAATTTCGTTGCCGTGGCAGTGAAGCCTGATTGAAACCAAGTGAAGTTCGTTCATTTCATTGTTTTGACGCTACGCGCTTAACCTATATAACCGAATTTTTTATGTAACCGACTGATGAGAATAAACGAAATGCTTGCATCTCGCAATGTATGTCTTCTGACTGTTTTGATGAACTGTATAAAGGGAACTCAGTGTTTCAGATTTTCTGAATACTTATTAATTCAACCTAAATGGGAGAAATGGAAACCACTTTGTAAATGAATGAGTAAAAATTAATGAAATCGCTTCGAGGCCAGACAAATAAGTTTGCCAGCTATTAAGTGCAAGTTACTGGCCATGAAACTAGTAGACGAAAATCTTTGGTCCGAGCTGGATATATAACAGAAACAGCCAAGCTGTTCCGGTTTAATCGTTAACGGTATAACAACATATAACAGACTAAGAAACTCAAGGTCAAGCTTACTTTGAATAAATACAAAAATGGTGGAGATATCGCGTTAATACAGTTTGTAACCCGGTGTAATTTGCTATTCATTCAAACAAATGCATATTCTGTGCGGTAGTTACTAGTTCAATTATCGTAACCGTCACAGGTCAACGGAAAGTCAGGATTACGGTGACTGTCGCATTCTTTGAGCAGTCAGATTTTTGTACAAGTAACTCCAGGCATCCTTTGATAAATCTACTTTCCTTCACGTTTTTCTACTAAGCACATTAAAAACTACGCATCAGAAAAGACGAGCTCAAGTTGCGAATATCAACCATTTGTTCTGGAGATACTAATTGCAAACAACTTTGATAGACCGTCGAAAGTTCGTGAATGCAAAGAATTTCTGTTTCGTCAAGAAAATGCCTGAAAACAAAAAATATCGGCATCATCGAATTTTAAACCATCCTGTATGATGGTGAAGACACTTGTTGTTTTATCCAAGAACCTGTGACATACCTGACCTGTAAAGTTAGTAGACGGTGTCTTACTGAAATTAATGTCTGAACATCATAGTTTCAAACAGGTGAGTATTGAACTGTGGGCTAGTTAGGAATGAACCTCGATAATTAGCATGAAAGCTTCAGCAAATCTCGCAGGATATATGGGGCAAGCAGCTCATTTCGATTACCTACGTTGTTCTCATTGAATACAACTTGGACAAGACCAGGATGTGTATTCAAGCCCTACATATACCACTAATCATGGGCACGTTATGCATGACAATGATTTTGTTCTCTCCATAACGAAAGACGTGTGCATTAACAAAAATAAACTGTAGCTGTTTTTATTCAGACCGCACTAGCCAGAACCCTTAAATCTAAAATATTTCCTTACAAAAATGACCTCAAATTTTAAGTAACGTTGCAGTGATCCCAGTAAATTAGGTGATGGAAAACCGGATACAATAACGTGAAAGTACTCACTACTTGAATGAATTTTCCACGAATTACTGATGACTGATGCAAGGGAGCCCTCCGGAAGCTAGTTATGCTCCGGTTAGTGAATAACTGGCAAGAGGAAAGTGACTGTCATCTTCAATGTATACGCACCTTGATGTCATATATGAGAGTATTACTAAGCAACTGGGCTTCGAATTCGAGTCGAAATACACCGTCCGTATTGTTACAGGCTCAGCTGCTAGGCACGTTCGCGTTTTCTCTGGTCTGTGATATGGCGCAGAAAATGGGTTCAATTCCAAACACAATATTCCCACATATTGCGTGACATGTAGGACTATCGCAACAATCCAAGTAGTCACGCAAACAACAGGGTGGCAACGAGGGTCTATTTGATATATATCATATCATAAACAGGTTATATAAGTCGAACACCACTCACAAATGGATGTAGCAGTTGCGTTTACAAACTTCCTGCGAGCGCCTAACAAGAAAAATATGGCCCACTAATCTAGGTGTTCAAGAAACCTAAAGCTAAAGAGTTTTATTTGTAAGATATCCGCACCAAATACAGTACGAGTAATGCCAAACATTTAGGACGCCATTTGTGACATACTTATTGAACGGATTGAAAATAAACGTTGTGAGCAACAGATATGGATGCATCTTGTCTACAACAGTCTTACCTCCAGTGTACAGGCAAACGATTTGACCAGTCAGATCAGATGTGGCGAAGATTGATCTAACCACCACAAATTCCATGTGATCACCGTTCCTTTGATAACGTGACTCCAATTACAACACTCCTGAAAGAAGGCTATTTTGGGTGATTGAAAAGTAAAGTAGTGCAACTTGCGCCTAATGTCGTGCTTTTTTTCAACCCATTTATCAATAAAACCTTTTTCAACACATTCCCCACTTTGGCTGACAAAATTAAGTGAAATTAAGTCATTACTAGAAAGTTATTGATCAGTGAGCAAATAGGGAATAGTGTGATTGGATAGCTGAATAACCTTAATTTTTGTGGTTAGAAACACGAGAGAAATCGGTTCTCAGTAGTCAGTGTTAATTAAGTTGAATCATCTGGACGGAGATAGACTGCTTCAAAAGCTAGCTGGAAATGTTTGACCACGGAAACCCTTAGATTTGGATAAGCTTTGTTAGGCGAAATCTCAATGCGTCGCACACAAACTCATCTGCTTGCCAGATTAGTCAGTTACAGACCTTGTCTCATTCAAGAAGAGTGAATCACAAAAGGGTTTATTATATGAAGTGTGGTAGACAATCTGGTGTGCAGCTGACACAATTTCACACTTAGGGTTTGTTCACACTTTATGATGCAACCCAATAGTAATAGTAGTAACGGCCGGTCGTTTTGACTTCTTAAAATTAGACTTCACCGATAAATATATCTGTTAGACGTCTACCTCTAAATCTCTGTCAACGACAGTCCCAACCTACTACCATAGGTCGTGAAAACACTGAAAATGAACTTGTTTGCTGCGCGTTTTTTCTCATCACAGATTACCTAACACGCACTGGAATATCGTCCCAAGTTGATTCGCTGTTTGATACTCACATGTTTGCAACCGGCGAGTCTTCTTCCCATTCACATTCACTCACTTTTTATCCCGCTTTGTCTAGCTGTTCGTTTGCAGACGTAGTAATGTTTAGAGAGAAGGAAAAAACAGCAACTATCTCAGCAGGTCACACAGTACAGTTTGAAACGTTGTGCTACAGCTGATAACAGCGCAGTCTAAAACAGGTGATACTACTGCCCGAAGTCTCAAGTCATCGACTACTAGACATATGACAACACACTAACAAACTGTCTCAGTCAGCGCATTCACGATAGTGTTGTACATTCAAAACCTAAAGTTAATGGCTTTCAGGCAGCATACTTCACGAAGGACATAACTATTATTGAGAAGATTCACTAAAAAATCTACTACAAAGTATACAACGTTTCTTCTCCCGTCCTACCCAGGTGGGTTGTGCGCACAGGATCACACAACTCCAACATCCCTTAAGAAAGATGATTGTGCCAAGCGAAGCAAACCATCTGGAGCGTAACTCGACAAAGCTAGGACATCAGTTGAGCCTCTTGATATGCAGTTAACAATGTTTTACCGTCCAGGTATGCCTAGTCAGAAACAACGTAACAATGTCTGTCTTAATTATTCCATCGTTAGCTGAATTCAGGCGCACATTTGAGGAGCACATCTGGGACACCAGAGTATTCAGGTAACTTAACCATACATATCATTGCCGTGTACTGGAGATACCCTCGACCTCTCGATGTTGAGCCTAGCCACCTGTTTTTCGTGATCAGTTACAATGCTCTTGTTGTATGTCAGGTAGACAGTGATTGGATTTCTATTCTGTCCGTTGTTTCTTAAGGTAATCTTTCGTCATCTTTCCATTGTAAACCCCCTGAGACTGAAACAATCTCTAAATCGTCCATCAGAGAGACTTCTATACACAAGCTGCCTCGGTCTCTTTCTATGTGTAGATTTTCATTTAATCCTGCAACTCCTATCACTCATTGCTGCTGGCAGAATGGTTAATGTCGGTCACCTAAACGGCAATCGGGTAAGAAACCGTCTTGATCACATGAATGTTCAACCACGCCGGATGATGTTTTGTCAACAAAACTTTTATTTCAGATCGTCTAGTAATTGTCAAGAAATCAATTTAATACGGTGAGATTCCGAATTTCGACTGTCGCCGGGTCCAGTAATATCCGATAGAGCAACTTTAGTGTTTGGGCTTAGAAGCAGTTGGTTCGAACACTCATTAACTCCTGGCCCACAATTAATGAAACCCGGAGTTTAGAGCAGTGGCCGCGTAACTGCTGGCCAGCAAGCTGTTCAAAATCCTCAATACCCAATTTACTCAATCTAACCACTATTTTCATAACAATCACGTTATGACTAGCCTGGTGATTAAAAACAAGAAACAGAACTTGTTCGCCACCCCTTCGTTCTCATAACACACAGAGCAATAGACAGAAAAATGGTTGAAGCCAAGTGCAATCTAAATTTTGCAATAATGGGACCGGAAATAGGATTGGTTTACTGGACAAATATCGTGGTGATAACTGTTGGTCTTTACACAAGTAGAAAACGAATTTGAGAATAATGGAGAGAATGCTCATTGGATAAGAAGACGGTTTGATAAGCTAAATCAGAATGGGACTGACAACTGAGGCAAACAGTACTTCAAGAAATGAAGTGCTTTTGTGGATGAGAAAGAAGGGTCACTATTGCGCCGAATCAGTCATGAATATAAAATCAAAAGTCTTATACAAAAAAATATAGAGGTTTTATGTACATAAATTCAAGTGAATTGAAGTACGCCGCTCAATATGAAGAAAGCTGTTTTTGATAAAGCGGCTATCGTTTTGATAGACGGAATTGAGCAATTCCAAATAGCAACTGGGATGTGGAACAGCGGGAAGACAGGGTAGACAACACCGTAACGCATACAGAAAAAATGCGCGGCCAGCCAAAGCTCAGGTTGGGACATTAACAGAATATAATAGGTCAATCAGTTGCGATCAGATAGGAAAAACAAACTTGATCATCATGTTACCAAATAACCAAAACCTACCGCAACAGATCAACACTGACCTCAAAAACTCTCAAGGTTTTCTTACGTAGTTGGTTACATAAGCGGTGTGAGTGTTTCACTTCACTGCTCG
The DNA here is from genome assembly GCA_008508345.1 of Paragonimus westermani. NCBI lineage: Eukaryota > Metazoa > Platyhelminthes > Trematoda > Plagiorchiida > Troglotrematidae > Paragonimus > Paragonimus westermani. The sequence goes on from QNGE01001688.1 coordinate 70,855, forward strand.
CCAACCCACTCTTGAAGGCAAGCATTCCCAAGAACACTTCCGGTGTGGCCGTTAGTTCATCAGACCGCCGTAGTAACTGTAATTTCACCTTCGCTGCCACTAGCAAGATGAGCTCTTGAAAAACTGGATTCCTAATCGAATTCTGATATATGATACCATCTTTCATTAATTGCTCCCTAAGAGCCTCGGTCTCTATTCATCTCACAGAATGATTTATGCACTCTCAAACGCCTTCCTCTGGGGCTGCCTGTGAGCGAATTGAAATTCCTTGAAAGTTCTCAGTTAAACAAGGTGTCTGCAACTGTTTTTCCCTCCAATTTACACTTATTATTTTCAGTTCGTGTTCAACAACTGTGAAATGCATACCATTATCATCATGAACCTCTGTAGGTTAAACATATGGTCCAGTATAATTAAGAAATACAATCACAAGAGAACCGTCAGTACTTAGAAAATAGGTCACCTAGGTGCTGACTGTGTGTGTGTTCAGAGAGGTTGAAAGAACTCCAAACCATCTGCTACAACACCATTCAATCAAAAACATTAAGGTCAAAGAGCACAAGGTGATACGAACATACTACTACCCGTGACTCAGGAAGTATAACCACCAGCCTGGCCGATTTTGTATGACAACCCAAAGATCTCGAGTCACCAGTTGATATCTGTAAATTCTAACCAATGACCGTCACAAAATGAACGGTTCCCGTATGGGTTTTCCAAATTGTACGCACTTGTGCTGCTGTGTTGTTGACAAGCAGGTAACGGAGTAGAATAAAAGTCTACTCACTAATTTATCATTGAGGTTGTCAGACCACCTTCAAACAGAGTGTCCTGGTTATAGAACTAGAAGTCACTCGACAAAGTTTGCCTCTTCTTGTTTTCTTAAAAGCATGTGGCACCGCTACAGAAATATATCTAATCTAAGTGGCTACGCTAAAACTGTTACAGCAGTTAATGCCTTTATTTATCTTACCTTCGACCACTGTGTAGTAATTGACAAGCTGGAATCACCTCCCATTGCGTCTTTCATATAAGTCACGATCCTGCTGAGATAAACAGTTGCTGTTACCGATTTTCTCATCGACGAGCATCGGTGCTTAATGATGTTCAAGTTATTGATCATCGTCTGCTTATTGCTGATTCGCTTTTGGACAGGGATAGCAAGGCTAGAGTCACTGATGACGAGCTGTCCTAAGCTACCATTCAAACTATGCGACCAAGGAAGTGATATCGATACATGTTAGTTCACTGACTGAGTCAGTGCACAGAAAAGCTGTAGGAATGTGTAATTTCACGTCATCTACCTTACGATGCATGGGCCGTGAACGTGGATGACGTTATTGTGGATGTTCCCATAAGAAACCACCTATGTTAGGCACTGGCAGTAGACAACAGATTCAAACGTCTTACAACAAGTAACTAAATTTTGGTGCATCATTAAAAAGTGCGTGTCACTCACTAGTGGAGCTGGGATAGCTTGACATATCGGCAACTTCAACCTCGTTTGAGGGACTGGCTCCGTCCAGTCGGATACCCGGCCGTACGTGAACCCTACGTTATCAACAACAGTCGCCAGACCGATAGTTTTAGAGTATGTTTTGTGAATCAGCCCTTTATCGGACAGAATTCATCTGATCATAAACCTACGTGGTTCAATCCGAAATTTTTCTTTTCGTTTTTGGTTTCGAGACTGATTGTATAACAAATGTAAAACAACCTGAATCGGTTGCATACTTTACTTTCGACTTCAAACCTACATTACAAAATTTCAGTAGGCTTTCTTGGAAAATTTGCCGTTAAAACTTTCTGTCACCAAATTAATCTTAAAGTTGGCACGCGCACATTATAATTCACTGATCCCTAGCTCACTTTCTTTCATTCTTTCGAAAGGTACCAAAACAACTGTTCTTCAAGAGGTTTTACTTTTTAATTGCTGGCATATGTGTTCTAATGACTTTCTTACCTTCATAAACTGTCTCGCTTAACGTCTAAGTAGCACAGGATGGAGACGACATGTTATTAACCGCATTATTGTGGTGGATTGAACAACTAACTCGAGTTCCACCACCAGAACTTCCTCCTTCCTCCCTCCGATACGCGCACTTGTACTTGCTTAATACTCCCAGAAAGCTGCCTTCGGAGAACTGCGGTAAGTCACTTGGGTAAACGAACCTTGAGGAGAGATAAATGATGAATGCTACCCATAGACAAAGACACATAACAGAGTTCCGCAACCAACCCGGCTTTTTAAGGTTGGGTACAGGGGGGTAAATCAGATACGACCTATCTAGTAGGCAGTGTCTTACGCTCCACAGTTCTGACGACTCCAGTGCTTCAGAGTGCGTAATCAGCGATTGTGAGTGGTCTGGTAACCTCCTTTCTAAAGACAATAGGATATTTAGCGTAATATGGTTTTCAGGGAGAACGTTTTTACTCGAAAAGCAAAAGAGAGTTGCAGCAGTGACCTTCTAGCAAAGTTAGAAATGCTGCATCCCATCGCATTTTTTGCGAATACTCACTGGAGAAGAACATAGCTTTAGACTTTTTCATCCGGTGGAGAACGATGAATTTACTCGAACCCAGGGTAAGCCTTAGCACAGCAGGAACACGAGAAAGGGTGAATGGTGGACACAGTCACGGTTCTTCTTAGAGCACCAGTTTTTTAAAGGATGCAAAATGCAAAGCACTTGCATAAAGAGTAGGAGAGAGACAGATGTCAGTCACCTCACATTATCCTGATGCTTGAATTACGAGGGTCTATGTGTGGCCTTTGTCTGACTAATGACACCAAAGTTATTAGGCCAGCCCTGATTGGCTGAAACCTCACAGTTCCAAGCAATGATCACGTGACTGTGACGTCCTGCCTACCTGCCTGTGATCAACACACAGGCATTCCCTTTTACTGAGCCAGTGTGCTAAAGTTGATGCTTATAGGTACAAGCTACCTTATTTTGGACGACACGTACTCGAAATCAACACTGTTGGTGCTCGAGTCTCCTTCAGTCGATCTGCACAAACCCCACTTTAGTAAGGTTTGCACTTTATAAAGCAGACCCTTAAGTTAAACCTTTTGGTCCTGTGTGTGTTTTGAACATACCCCAAATCCTTAGGATTTTAGCTATGTAGCTGGTTAAGCTTCGTGATACTCAGTCTAAAACTGAACAGCGTTTACACATCCGTTAATTTCCCCGGCCGGTTTTATTATACAGAAATGCCGATCCTCATACGAACTGTGACACAGACAGTTTGACAGTAAAATGCTGTCGACAAATTGAGTGAATACACTGTTTGCCCCAGTTTCCTGTGGTCTGTAAGAAGTGACCAGCCTTTCATCTACGATAGGAGTTATTGACTAGCAAGTGCAGATTTAAATTCGGGTTATACCGTAATCCAATATGACTAAAAGCAATACGTAGTATGTTTAGCGTAGCAACCATTTATTTGAAACACAACGGTTACTTTTTGTTATCTGTTGGGTGTATAGTGACAAAGGTAAGAAAGGTGAGTTGTTTTTCAATTTCTCCGACCCACATATGACCATCGCATGCAAAGGCAGAGAACTGTATCATATAGAGGTAAAACTTTGAAACACAAAAGAGAGTGATATATGGCAAACAACTAACAGTTCAAGGGACAGTAAGGCTGAAGTGAGAGTGGTGCTCAGCATCAGCAAATTGGTGTAACTGAAAAACTCGGAATCGAAGTGAAAACAGATAAATGTTAATTTAAAAAAGCAAATAACCTTCACAAAACGACAGAAAATAGGTAAAAAACACTGCGACACTTGGAATCTGACAAGATTAGTTAAGTAATCATGAGGGCAACGCTGAACTAGTCATATCATATCTTCTGAATTGACGCTCACTTTCACAGTGTTTACAAGGAAGTCCTCTATTGTGTGATATATACATGCATATCAGTTTCGGTTCAAAGTCTATTCAGAAGGCAGTCTTACCACGTCATTAGTCAGCTGGGAGAGCTTCGTAACAATATTCCTGGACTAACCTCCTGGTACGTTACTGAGTAACTCTGGTAGAAATTTCTGCATGTATTTCACAGTACGTTTATATTTTGGAGCAGCTGTGACCTTAAGTAATCATATGCATTATTTGTCGTTAAGTTACGTAGCCGAGACATTGTATCATTTTTGAACGTGTAGGGAGGATAGGATCATAGCATAGTGACTAGACTGTGTTTGAATAAGCCTGAAAGGATAGGACCTGAGAATTAGAGAAACACAATGAAACAAGATTCTTGCCGAACCTGTACTTTTACACATTTAGGGAATTCCCCGATCAGCCGTCGACTGTATCTGCTATTTTTCAAAATTACTTGGAGTGGTGTCTACTGGCTAAAAAATTGACCTTCTATAGTAATTAACACGCTCTAAAGAAGAATTTTCAACTACTGTACATCGTCGCTACAAAACTCTTGAAATGTGAATATTACCCATTCCATGTTATTTTGTGAAAATTGTTCCTAAACGATTGGGTGCCTTTTTGGCCGACTAGGACGATATCCAGATGCTCTCTCCCCACAGTAAATCCTAGTTATCAATTGAAAGGTATATTACACGGCCAAATATCGATGACTCGTGGAGTTCTTTTGGATCCTATAGGTTCCGAAAAACGAGAAAAAATGTCAACACGACAAAGTCAAAAGTCGGTATTTCAACGGTTGCATCTGACCATGCGTGTTCTTAATAGCTCATAGGTATATCTGACCAAACAAATCTCGGCGGTACTCATCGTAACATTATTTACTTGTCGCTAGAAGGTGGTGATGCGTGAAAGATTAACAACGTGTTTATGTCACTAATAATCTGATTAGGTGCGTTGAAGTTCTTGCAATAGGAAGAGTCTTATGCGGTGCTAAGAACTTCGAAAATTGAAGCACATTTCAACTGAGATTCGACATCAGAAGAACTGAGTTCTCTTTTCTGTATGTGGCCATTAGGGATATTACAAATTCAAACACGTTTTTCAAAAGCTTTGCGACAAATATGCGCCAGTTGCAAGGAAAACAGGCAATTGAGCGCATTCCACAATCTAAAGATCGAACGTCTTTCAGTGAGCACCTACTTACTAGCGGTTCTGGTTAGCAGGTGATGACTGAACGCCCAATCAGAAATTAGTCTAATCGTCATGATATCGCCGTCAAACTCAACATTTACAGTTGAGCCCACAGGAAATTACGAAATTTCTGCTGAATATAGAAGGGCAGCAAATGTGGACGGCTTTTTCAAACGACATGAATACATACACATCTCTGTGTGTACTGGTGATTCCATTAAACAGAGCTACAAAACATACCGCATACTTCACTTTTCTTTCGTCGCGGATTCGATTGCGATTATTTCCTTCCACAGTTCAAACCTGATGGTGATTTCAAAACAATTACGGTGGTGGGCGAATGTAACGCTTAGAGGCAGGCTGTCATGATTTCAAACAATTATCTCCGTCCAAGCAAATTTTATAACTAAAACTACAATAAAGCCAACTGCAACCGAAAAAAAAGGAAAACAGGGACGACAAAGAGAACAGCCACCAGTAAACGGCGGTCTGAGTTGTTTTTGCTCCATAGTTTCTTTTCATCAAGTTTCTAGAGGAAATGTAGTAAATCCAACATATTAGCAAGTGATTAGAGTCCATAACTTTTGTGGCTTATTAGCGGTAGCAAATTCAGACAATTCTTGAAGTGAGGTCACACTTGCATTCGAGGTTCGATTCGACCGGAAAAGAGAAATGTCATGTGCCTGGGGGCTGGATTCCAGCTGACCACAAAGGCGCACGCCACAACCGTTTGTGCACGCACATAAATTTCGGGTGAGATTACCGTACGATTGTCGGTCATGGAACTAATTCGACGTTATTTTTGTGAATGATGTAAAATTGATATTTCGCATTAATACTAATGGCTAAGTTATTAACGTTGATAAACCGGTTCTGAATATAATAATTTCATTACGACACAATCACATATGTCGTGAAGTGCTATCTAAACAATGGGGAGTGGCCACACCTACAAGAAGCATCAGAATTCTTCACCACACGGTTTTCAGTCAAAAGTTTGTAATGAACAACAAGAAAGACTTTTTGGTGAATAAATACATGTTCGGTTGCGGTCCATGTAACACCACACTAAAGAAATGCCCTTGGGATTTATAGGACATGTTTCTTCAAAATGAAAGGTCTCTCGCTAAGGGTACAGGCAAATTTCACCCACAAACTCATCCATACGACTTGACATGCTTAATGGAGGCAACGTGATCCACTGAAAAGAAACGATGGACTATCATAAGCACGTGACTCCAAATTAATTACGTTGAAATGGTTCACCAAAGTAAAGGCTCCGAAAATTCAATTAGCTAATACAATTATTCTCTCCGAACTGAACATAAACCTGGATTAGTTGTACCATTACCCTCGAATATTCACTATCAAATCTAATTTTCTTAATTCCTTTTCTCTCCCGTTTAGTTGTGTCTGCTACATACACCAGGGGGACATTTTAATGAGCACCAGAACTACACCCGTTTTTGCGCGCTTATTCACTTAAATGCCCCCGAATTCAGCTGATCCTCCCTATCATAGAATGTTCATTCCATAGGTCGGTCATTTGGAAACAAACTGTTATTGAATTTGAGGTGATATTAAATATCCTTGGATGGTCATCGTCTCTTATGAACAATCTACAGTACCTGGCCTATCGGATGGGAATAGCTAAACATAGGTTCCATACGGAAGTCTTTATACTGAGGATGGAAGCGTCATTCCTAGGAAGCGTGAATTACGGCAATACTGCTAGAGAAAACTTGACTGTAACTTACAATCAATGTAGGTGAAATACAGCCACGATAATAGCGCATTCCTTTGATTCCAACTGAATTACTGCAAGAACTTGAGGTCTTTGAAAGAAACTCATCAGACTAAACAACATTCAAAATGCAGATTATGACTTCTAGAATATAAACTACGAATTGTGCTTAATTTTCTCACAGGTGTCCGGTGTCATTGACGATCAGTTGACTGACGCGTCAAAAAATCTTGAGCAACGCACACCCACTGCAACTGTCCGACAGAATAACGAGCCATTGTAGAAACAAAGTATTTACCTTCCCGGTTGGCGCTGAGATGAAATCATACTGGTTTTGCTCAGTCACTTGGAAACTGTGTTCCACCGCGTTAATTTGATCACTCCGAATGTTTAGGCCTGACGTACGTCCAAGCAAGTCGCTCTGGTTATTAGCATTTCGCAAACAAGCACGACGCAGCAGTCGACCAATCTTTACACTGATTGCTATTAATAGGCCTCCATTCTAGACCAAAGTATTCAGACAATGGAACCAAGTTTGTAAACTCCAAGCTAAACAGATATCGACCCTTGTAAAACCGAGCTGGAGCTAAACGTGTTACTTGGCCAGTTGTTTCTTTATTCATGCAACAATCAAACAGCTTGTGAGGTTAAGTTAACGACTGGCATTAGGATTACGGACTTCGTTTTCGCTTTCCTGCTCAGTGTATCACGTAAGGTTATGAGGAGTATATATCTACGAAGGACGGTACTGGGAGTCTTCCAGTTAAGCCGCAATGAACGGACCAAAAGTACCCATTGCTGTAGAAGGTCTTAATGAGATCCATCCTAGTTGTAAACCGCAACCACCACTCTATACGGTTTTTTATGTGTTGAAGTATACAGTTCTATAAAAGAAACGTTGTAGTCCCTATCGCCCACTCGGCACAGGCTAGTCAAGCACACTTGATGCCTTTAAGCGGTAACATTCGTTAATTTGATTTAGTAATACCTACGTTGTTGGGATTTCACATGAGCGAGGATACTGCTGCTGCTGCTCTCAATTACGTGTAAATTAACATGTGTGTATTCGTCTCCCGGTGTCTTTTGATGAGTGACATCTCTGGGCTAACATTCATTACTTGGTTACTTTATTTTCATATGTAGTCATTGGGGATGTCTTTCAGTAGGGAAAAATGTGACAGCGTTCTTCCTAAGAGTGATCCTCGTTCATTTTTGTAGGTGATTCAAACAGAGAAGAATCAAAAGAACACGGTATATCTCGGAATTGGCTGAAAGGGAAAAGGGCAACTGACTCTAGCTTACACGGAAGATAACGGGTCTAATTGGAACAGATAAGCGAAAATGCTGAGAACCTACCAAAACAAGGCTTTCAAAAGTTGTGATCAAGCACAACTATTCACAAAAAAAGCCAAATGAAACACTGCTCGGAAAACCACATCCGTTATTTGCATTTCATTTTAAACTTGGGTAAACCGGCTGACTATAAAAAAGGGACAGATAAACACGGATGTGGAGAAAAACCCAGAAGGTTCCAAAACTTCCATTTTTAAAAACCGTAGAAATGTTACTATCAGCACAAACAAATGGGTGTCAGTTTCTTGCGTGTAGATTAATCACCTGATGACAGATAGAATGGTGACTGATCTGTTTACCTTAACAATGGTGTCAAACCAGTAGTTATATGGGAGGAAAATGGCTTAGATGAGAAAACCGAATATATATAAATTTTTAAAACGGGTCACAAATGCCTCAGCACCAGAATATCAACTATCAGATCCAACAGCACAGGTGCACCAACAATGATCAGTTCAAATATGAATGCACCGTTCCTAGATTGACAAGGAGTTCATAAGGGAAAAATTCGGGCTCCGATAGGATGCGAACAAGCAACTAAAGTAGTGTGTTCAAACTAACCCAGCTGCAAGGTCAATCCCGGAGCCGTAAAATTTCACATATAACGCATCTACCCACTTAGTTCACCATATCGTACGAGTTCCAACAATTGATATGGAGGATCGACTGAGGTGTCTGTGTCGTCTCTGAATTCTAGTGTGCGCTGATTGAGAAGACCTGCTGAAGTCGATGATCCCTTGGATCATTTGTTGGATTCCACATGTCACAGTGGGTTGGGGATGGGGTAACTGAGTTCACATGTGAAACACCCGAGCTCCTTCAGTGGCCGTTTATATCTTGTAGCAAAGTACTTGCTGCGTTTGGTCATGTGGTCAGTGGTTTGGATCCAACGGAAGCTCGCATGTTAGGCTCCTTATAGATTAAAAACACTACAATACTGCCTACACAAACTGTATCAAGGATTTTTCCTGAAGTCGAAGGTCTACAATGAACAGGAACCTGGAACTGTAAGCGCAAAATCTGAACGGGTTGTGGCTGGTACAAGTCAAAAACACTCCTCAAAATCTTACTCGTGATAATGACTATAATGTGAAAATATGTAGCTTATTCAAGGATGTTGGAAGTTTTATGCCTCCCCGTCTCGTCCTTACAAACAAGTTGCGAAGCGTCGACTACTTTAAACTTCCATTCGGTGACTTTGTAAAGAAGTAAACATTGGTGTCTCGATTTGCTCCTTGTAATGAGTTATGTTATTCAGCAAAATGATTTTAGAAGATAATCGGATTTCAGTAGTTAACCAAACTGGAACCTCTTGACTCATGCATAGTTATCAGCTACTACGACAAACCGACACCCATGTCAGAATCCACACATCACTGTTTTGACGACGGCGAGTCACAGCGACCGGAGCACACTGGGTCCATTGAGCTGAGCCAATCGACCACGCATATCAGTATTGACGAATACAAACAAGTTTGGGCAACGTGTACATTCAAAAGCCCTTTGCCACAGTAGGTTTTTGACACTAGACTGTCGAGCAGTCTCACCTGCGTCCTGGCGTACTGTACCAGTACAACAGGATTTGCTTTGGGCACTTGGTAGTACGTAAAATGTGCCTTCTTGCAAGCGACACTCATCTTTGTTCACAGATAGTCGGAAATCAGCCGTGCCTGTCGGGCTCCAAGATGTTATCAACGCCAAGAAACACACTAGCCAGTCTCAGTGAAAATACTGATTATTGTAAGGGGTTGTCCAGTATAAACGCAGTGACCTTAAAGGCTTTTAATACCGTGTGCGTTTCTTGGAGTCTATACCTTCACCACAAAAGTGGTCAACGTCAGAAAGGAATAATGTCTTTTCTTCTGAAGCGTTAACGATCCTATCAGCAAACAAGTTTCAGTGGACGGAACTTACGCTAAACCACGTAATGAGCCTCTTTTTTAGAATGCATATTGTTCAGTATTTTCAGTCAGAAAATGTTTTTATTCGCTTGAACGCCAAGAAATTGGCGCAAAACTGTCTGATCAACGTACAAGAAGAATTTTCCAAGGTTTCATCTACTTTCATCATGTGCTGTAGTTTTCCATTGTTTAGAAAATAAACATGAATCTTTCTAAATAATTCCATCTATCATTTTTCTTCCTAGACATAAATAAGTGCCCACTCAAGTAGAATACCTCAATAAAAATGCGATAGAGGTGGATATCAGAAATATACCATCTTTTCAGGGACCAGTGCTTTCGGTGGAGCAACCTTTTAAGATCCATTGTGATCCACGAAACGAAAGTTTTTATCGAAAATACTGAAACTAAAATATTTCTGGAGTGAATGTCCCAGTGAATTTTAACTGTACACGATGAGGAACATAATGTCGTTTGGTGAACCTATTTTTAACTACTCGAAATCATTATTAACTCTCTACTGGTACACTCACTTATGATTATCGATCGTTAACTGAGACAAATTCAATTCCGGTGACTCTTGTAGCCGTCGAAGCTCGTAAGAACATACGTATTTCTTATAGTTTACACCGGTTGGCCACCAAGTTGCATGCATCCTAGAAGACTAGAATTTTAAAAAATTCCAGACCAACTTCTTTTTAAACAGCATTCAAGGGATCGTTGATATCGTCCTTTAATCTCACAAAATATTAGATCTATTCTAGAGTAACTTTACCACGCCGATTTTCTTTCCATGCTGCTGATGTGTCCTGTAACAAATTGTTGTTTCATCCACTCATGACCCAGTCATATGTCTGGGACCACCTGCAGTTATATTGTAGCGAGAAGGCGTCCAACAAAGCACAATCTTTATTGTCCAAATCGCCAGTCACATGCAACGCGCGCTCTCTCGTTTATGAGTCATAATTCCAACCCGCAGCACCCCCCGGATTCCGTTCACACGTCGTGTGCACTTCTAACCGGTTTACGTGTGTGATCGGTGCCTTCTATCGGAGGGTTTTCCGCTTGCCATTCCTCGTCTGTTTGTCCGATTCCGTTGCGCGATGGCTCGTCCGGCTGCTCGTGCTGTCCGCCATCCACCCAATGTTGGCCTTGCCCGTACTCCAACATCGTGTCGAGATGTTCCTCTAAATGTTGGAAGAACCACGCCTCCGATCTGGCCGTCTGTCGTATTTCGCCTGCCCTGCCTCGCCCGTTGGTCCGATCCAGTCGAGCAATTACTCATCCGGTCGCGCACGTTGTCCTTGATCCGATCGCGGCAGGTTTTCGAACGTACCTCCCCCCGGGTTGAGGTATTCGGCCGAGCGTTCGAAAACTCGCACCTCCGGCCTGACAATCCACCACAATAATGTCCAAACAGTCACCCCCTCTCACACAAACACAGTCAAGTGATCAGATGGGCCAACTCAGGTAGTTGCTACTGTGGAGCAACCGGAACATCCTTAAAAGCATTTTCATCTTAAAATCTCCGGTCATTCTGGTCAAGTGATATTTAAGTTGAACGGCATCTGTAGGTTAATCAGACGACGGCATGACAACAGAACAGTTACTGCTACCATGCACAGATTGAACTACGACTTTTGTCGTATGAAGTTTCTTGTCACCACTGAACGACTCACACGTGAGTCACCACACACCCTCTGGCATCAGAAATTATGAATTAAAATCCCGATTTATATTTTTGTCGCCCAAATTCCAGCCGGTTTTAGAAGTGATGCTTTATTCGGCGACCTCGAAGAGACCGTGCTATTTTAAATTGAAGTCCTGTTCCAGTTTCGTTGACGGTTGTTGGTTAGATAAAAGAACCGGTACCTACCAAGGTGTAGGTAAACCACGGTTATTGAGATTTCCTAATACAAAAAGACGAGAACAACGAGTAGTATTAGTTGGAATGTACTTTAGACCGACTAATTATCCATAATTCGGTTCATATAAAATTAACATTACAAGTGCTTTCTATCAGCTGTCGTATTCCCATAGACAATTCACTCAGTCGCTTTCGACAAGAAACACTAGACACGGGTTTTGGTGCCGTTAGAGCTCGTCAATAATGCCAGTTCTTGCCGCGGCCAAGATTAGTGTTGTAGTCACGCTTTCAAGAGGCGTGTTGACTATTGTGTCATTAACGTCCCAGTGCGTGATACCCAGAAAGTCCGGTCCTCTCGACAGCAAACCTAATGCTTTCACTATAGCTTTCCAGTTTACTGGTGTCGTTTCATCCCTGACACGAAAGTTTCTTCGGACTTGATTTGGTCTGAAGAAGTTGCCAAGTGATTAGACGACATACTATGAACGTCATTGTCAATAGTACTAAAATCCGGCTTAACGACTTTCGACGGGAATTAACTCGCTGATGCGTGGCTACATTGTCATTCTCTCATACAGCTCGAACAAATTTAAGTGTTGCGAGTGGATAACTGCAGTGAGAGAATAAAGAACTTTAAATTACAGACGGGAGGTAACTAAAACTCAGTGAAACTGAAATGAAAAAAGAGGAGATCGTAAACCTATGACTATACAAGAAAGGTTGATAGCTTATTTGGAAAAAATGCTGAGGATGAGAATTTTGAAACTAGGGGATTGAGTTATTGACTTGAAATGACCCATTCATACATTGGGTTATTAATAATAACCTGTGTGCAAGAACTATTAAATTATCGGACAATTTGAAACCGCCAAAATTTCCGAAACATCATATTAACCCGACGGAAATAGGAAGGTACACCTATTATTTGCAATCTCGGAAAAAACTGCAGCTTCCGCCAACAGCAGCCTTAAAATGGGCAGAATAAGAGGACTTTCCTTTTAATCAATTAAGGCACACAGAATATCTTATAAGCATTTTACGGGGATTGTTATTCAGCTGGATTTTTGGTTGCTTTAATTGGTCGGTAAGTTAGGCATTTGTAATCTTATCCTCAATATTCTCACAAATTATTGAACGAATTTGACTAAGTACATTTAAAACGGTGATCGGGAGGGTTAACATTTTTGGATCAATGGATAAGGCACATTTTTAATTGGCAGCTGCAACCGTGTGAAATTTACTGGGCGAAAAATACGACACACTGGTAAACCTGGTTTTTTGTTTAACTGCATTTGCTTTGATAAGGATTAAAGTTAATGGACTGTCAAACAAAATTATGTTGAACAGCAAGTCGTCTCAATGCCTCAAAAAGCACCTACTGCTGTCTGGTAAGACTGTAGGCCAGTAACATTTAGTCGTGTGTATGTTAAAGAGTGTTAATCTAGTCAGAGATGAAATCAAGACTACGGCCTCATGATCCTACCGTAAACGGTGGCTCGCTCAACCGCACGTGCATGCACAGCAGGTCACAACTGTATTTAAAAGCACAGAGTAAAGTTATATTAATGGCTTTAGAAATGTGTGTCAGATATATTGAATTTGATAGAGATATGACATGCAACAAAGCTGACTGAAACTATAGTTTTGGATGAAAGTAGAATGTGGGCACAAGCACTTAAGAACAAGGTAAACAAAATCCAAGACAGACTGACTTGCTGTCACCACAAATAGAGATGGCTCACTGGTCCAAAGTTTTCCAGGCAAACATACTGCATCGAGGCACAGAGTAGCACTACAACTGTATGAGATGAGTTCCTACTGGAAGTCACTTTGTGATCGCCATGCCGAGACAGATACGGACAGAGTGCTTTGGCTTGAACATGCTGTAGCATTGGGAGATTGTTTTCCGTAGTCCAGGTAGCTCACCTGTTTCCTTCAGTGAACGCGATTATCATGATTACAGTTAGGATTTGATGACATAAAATGGTCTGTGGGCTAAACAAAGGTCACCTCTAACCGCCCACACAGCACAATCTCTCAGTTTTGAAACAGAGTCAGTGAGCCGTAAACTGAGCAAAGCCTAAAGTGTGCTTAATACACCAACTCAAAACCCTCTGAATGCGTTGAATAGCGTTCAAGATTTGCGGTTGACGAGTACCACGTTTTTCACTTTTGATGAAATATCCACGGATATTCAAATGAAGATGTTGGTATGCTAATCAGTTAAGTATCAAATGAGAGCTCTGTAGCTGAAATGTCCCAAATGATCGGTTTTCCACGGAAAACTTCATGTTAGTTCACTTCATGTATGGATGACTTGTCTGCAAGATCAGGAGAAATAAAATAGGGGTAAACAACTGATAATTGCCCCGCTCGGAGTCTCTGGATGCTGGCAACGTTTGCCGTGCGGAACTGGAAATTACTGCGTTTCCCCAAACCTGCAACTTTTGTCTAAGTCTTAAGATGTGTCGACCAGATTCGTTTTTCTTGGTTGTAGCTCTATACCATAGGCTAATTCACCGGTATTGCCCGATCATTCAATCCCATGTACTGAACTGATGAACACAACGTGTTGAAGAGAGACCATGGTACGGAGAGCGTTCGACATTCGAATCCGGCCTAGGTGTTTGTCCAAAATGTGTCTTGAACAAGTACTTGCCAAATCATTAACACAAAAGTGTGTGTCCATTTTCGAAATTCCCCGTCGATTAACAAAAGCGCGCTCGCGTCCATTACTGTGTTGAAAATGATCTTTTCTAGTGATAGTGTAAACGCATTTAACTTACTACTCTGCATATGTACCCAAAAGTAACAACTTTCCGTTACTCGAACTTGAGTCAAGTTTTCCAGTTGTAAGTGCACAATTGCATGCAGATATGCTTACCTTCACGTACACGGAAAAGACTGCCAGGTCTAATAACTATTGACCTACCACCGTTTTCCAAAACTTATGGAATATGGCACGGTGGTTCCTGTAGCGCCTTCCACGGAGGGTAAGAATTTTCCTTCGTCAGAGGTGTTTTCTTCTTGTTATGCCATACTGTTAGGAGGAAACTGTTATTTTTACGGAACTCTCAGGATAGATATTGGTAAATAACACACGGATATTACCTGAGCTGGTCGTCTTTTCTTAAGGCGCCGTAGACCCTCTGGGAAAATGCACACAAGCAATTACTCACGACTCACAGTCTGTTGGGGTGAGTACTCGATCAGAACACTCCGTTGAGCAATCAACTACCAAGATGCTAACACGGCTGAGCAGAAGTTAATCGGTGTTAACTTGCCCAGTAAGTTTCTGCTACACAGAGAGGTATGTACTGAGTAAATTAGGATTTTGTCAGACTGTGCTGGTTCTATCGAGGGCATAACAACAATGATTAGGACAGGGTATTCACAAGTGGCAGAACAACAAATTGACTACCGTCTCATCTGAGTTCAGAACCAAGCTAGGAAGAGAGTTCTGTTCGATGCTAGCTCTCTGCGGAACCAAAACCAAGGCTGAGCTCTTACCAGCATATAATGTAATGTAAGAGGGCTGTAAGTGAATACTCATATCTTTCGGACAACCCAATCAATGGTTTGCTTGATCCCACTTAGCAGTAGCGTTTACCTTCAGTACCTAATGGCTGAACGATTTCAGGCTGTACACAAAGGGAAGCGTAACAGCATCTTGCGATCCTATCGGCAACAAAATCGTAGTCTTGGGCCACAAGCCGCGGTTTATTCCCGGATCGTACTCACAAATGGTCAGTTCGATTCTCCTGCGTGCGTGGTGTTCATGAGACCCAGCTAAACCTGTTTGATTTTTGGCTAATGGCTCTATCTTAATTCCACTACCTCAGTGAGATATTCCACTGATTGCCAGAATACTTAAACTGCCCAACTGGTTCAACCTTCACACCCACCCTTTTCTTAGTGTTTACTATGATTGTCACAGGGTGTCAGCTTTTTGTCACTGATCCATCGAACGCAAGGGCCTAGAATGGATGAAAAGTTCGTACATCCGATATTTCTTACAGATGATCCGTTCCACTGTCTCTACACTTGCCTATGCGTCAGCCTAATAGCTCTGACGTTTCACACTGCTACCTGGTCTCTTATCTTGAGCGGCCACAACTTTTGTGTCTCAAGCCTGACGTTGTATCATCTCTCTATCAAGGGACTGTGTTACTGTAGTCCGTTCGAATCTCTTGTGATTCAAGTTTTCTTACCGTTCTTCTTCGGCGCTGCGTTTGCATGACCTCGAAATCGATCACTAACGTGTTGTCCATAGGACCACGCCTCATTGTCAAGTGGGAACAGCACGTGAACACAAAAGGAATGCGTTTGTTTTCAACTGACGTCACGTCTCTCTTCACAAATATCCCACTAAGTGAAACAACTTAGTTTTTTGCACCGTACATAGAGAGTAATGACATGAACATGGGGATACCAGTAGATGAGCTAAAGCGGCTTTTGTATCACTGCACTCGGGTAAGTTATATTGCCAAAAGAATGGAATAGCAACGGGATAACCAATAGACCCTTTGTTAGCCGATATTTTCATGACAAAACTTTTAATGGCATCAGGTCAAAAAAGTCACCGGTTTTTTTATAAACGTTATGTAGACGATATTGTTTCATGGTAGACGAATCTAAATGCCTCGATGAAACGCTGGTGCACTTCGGTTATGCACCTAAATATATCCGCTTCACTCTGGAACACCAATCAGCAGTAGGTATGGCGTTCTTAGACGTATTTATGTCACGTCGTGAGGATGGCACAACACAACGCAAAGTATATCGTAAAGCAACCTGGACAGGACCGTATACCACTTTTAATAGCTTTGCACCTTTAAGAAAAAGACCAACCTAGACCGATGTTTACTAGATGTAGCTGTGAAAATCTGCTCAGATGACACCACAGAAGAATAACGGTTTATAGTTGACACACTCCCTGGAAATGGCTATCCAAAAGAGTTTGTTTGTAAGCACACGATAATTCACACAAAAGTAGGTATACCGCAAATTGCACGCTAAAACCTGTCCACATTATATTTCCATTCAAATGCCATATCAAAGCTGATAATATAACCAGAATACTTAACGTAGCACTTAACAAAACTTAATTCGCGGCTCAATTACGTGTGGGCTGCGCTTTTTTGTGTTCACCGTTTCGTTTGTTTCTGTGAAACATGACACAGGCTGCGCAACAGCGATTAACTGATCACATGCGTGAGCGACATCCGGCGTGGCTAGCTGGAAGACTGATAAGGGCTTGCTCACCGGCAGTCGCTGCGCCCTTGGCCGAATCAAATCATCTGATCAACCCGACCGATTTGTTCAAGCTGATCTATCGAGTCTAAGGAGCGAAGTGGGTCAAAGGTCGTTTACTAGCCATTGCAGAAGCCATCGCAGTCCGCTTACGCTCACCGCCCTAATGCTCAAAAACCTGTGATCAGACCACTAAACCTCCCGTAGCCCTGTATCGATCGGTCTGGTGCTGAAAATCCAGGAGTGTACTCCTTTCTAATATTGAGAAATGTACATCAGTCTGCCCACTGGCAAGAATCCAGGTTTGAACATCCGCCTTTGCTATGCTGTTTTATCTGTTCCAAAATGCCTATCTTTGAAGCGATCAGGAGCGTAGGTGTAGATGCGATATTCCATAAGTCCACTTACTTATAGAGGCAACTGGTCATGCATATATCCGAACGACCGGAGCAGCTATTAGTGTCCCTCAAACCACTGTGGATCTCCCTTCACCAACTTTTAAACAAGTCATGTGAGATACTCAGTGTTATTCGGTAAGGTGAATGAATCTCTGGTGGTTACTCATAGGATTTATCTTCATTTGATACTTATCCTTTATTAAGACAAAGACCTTCCAATTGGGAACAGCGTGTGCATTTGCCAACACCTGCTTCTGTTTCCAGACATCATGAAAGAAGATAGGGATAAAAAGCAAATTTCTCACTGAACTATGAAAAGCCAGGCAGATCATTCATTATACAATACACCAACAAAGCCGAAGAAAAGAATGGATAGAAGACCATAGACACTCAAGTTTCTGAAAATAGGAGCGGATTAACTTTCAACGACCAGGATGTTGGCCCATGCAGTCATTAACAGAAGTAGAATGGATACACTGATATGACATACCTGAGCTTAACTTACTCGTCGCCTCTTCGCCGACGGTGTACTATGAATACGTTGGTGACCTACTAACCCCAAACGGCCAGCGCATTTGCGGCCGCACACATCGCAACGCCATATAGTCATGTCACCGCGACCTATGGCACCGATGGTTCCTTTGCATACCGCATGCTTCCGCTGGCGACCGCGCAATAATTGCTCGTTGAACCTTCGGACGCCCGCCCGAACCGTATTTCTCCAGGCCGTCCGGTTCAACGCCAAATCTTCCCAACAACTAAAATCAATGTTACAACGTGGAAGACTTACCTGCACAACATCGTGGTACCTCCGCTTCTGACCACTGGAATTTCGCTTACCTGACTTCACTTGTTCGTACAGTAACTGCTTCAGGATACGGTCATTGCCCATCCGACGGACGTGACCCAACCAATGGAGCTGATTGAACATCAGCATGGCCTCCATCCCGTCCATGCCCGCTCGCCGAAGTACCTCAGTGTTCGGAATCATGTCCGACCACCGAATACCCAAAATGCGCCTCAGACAGTAAACATGGAAGCGGCTCAAATAGCTCACGTTCCGCTGATACAATGTCCACGTCTCACTGCCATACAGCAGGATAGACAGCACCATTGAGCGGTAGACACACAGCATGGTGACCATCTTCAAGCTGTGATTCTTCCAGACACGTCTTTCAAGACGTCCAAAAGCAATAATAGCCTTCACCACACGCGCTCTCAGCTCGCGGTCCACGGACATATCTGTTGACAAGCTGCTACCCAAGTAGCAGAAATCCCCGCAGCCATAAACACTGCTCCCCGGCCGGGAATCGAACCCGGGCCTTCCACGTGACAGGCGGAGATACTCAACACTATACAACCGAGAAAATCACACACGCTTGCGCATGTACACACATACTGTCATTCACTAGAAGATGCCAGTCTTGTGAGGGTGTTTACATCGAGGTCTGTTTTGTATATTACAACATCGTGAAGACCCACTGTCTTCAGACCATCCTCATAAAAAGCTATATGATGAAAACTATAACCAGAAGACCACATAGCAGGTCTTTCTGAGCAATTTGTGACTAGTTTTTTGATAGTTGCCTTAAACAACTCAACAATTTGATATTTTCCAAATGTAGGTAGGAAGTACCCTCGGTCTAATTTGCACATAAGAACTTATTTCTACCAAATGTACGATCAATGAGACCATTGTTGTCGCGGTTGCTTCACAAAAGTGTTACAGGGCTTCTAATTTCGGTTGTGACAACAGTATGCACTAGTGACTGTTGTGGCCGCAGAAGACATTTGGCCTGCGAAGTTGTTTGTCACATGAAATCCTGTACAGGCTATGTGAAAACAGGACAGCAAAAGTGTACACTCATATGTATGGCCCACTGGGTAGCAGTGCAGTCATTCGTCTTGATGCCAAGTCCCCCCATAATGTGCACACACTGTGCAAAGAGTCGCTTCTGGTCCCTTGTTTTCCTGGCGTTGAGACCTCTCGTTTATTTTCCACATGTACGCACCATATCGCTCACAAACTGACGAGCTCTAACAAGAATGAAACTTATGTCCAATGCTTCTTATTGAAATGGAAATTTTTTGTCTGTGAGGATGTTACAGCTGTGTTCATCTGTAATTGACATCTAATTCACTTGTTACTGGTTATCATGTATAAGTTATGCTGTTCTTTTACGTATGTGGAACTCAAACACTGTAGATGTTTTCTGCGAGCTTTATTCTCGTATGATGATGCAGTATGGCTCTATGTTCGATTTCCTCCATGCCGCCGGTTTGCCGTTTTTGCAATAAGCCAGAGACCACTGAAAGCATACAAGCGAATTTTAGAGGATACTCAATACGTAATAACGGTCTTGTGGCGGTTTGTAAGGTTCACTTGGGGAACTGTGGACACAACAAAAGCCTCCATAGTTGATGAGGACCAAATCGATTAGGCCGTCACCGACGCGAACTAATGAAGATTAATCTCAAAAGAACCGATGCGTATTTATTATAAAAGCTTAGTATTTCATACGTGGAATCACTTGTCGAAAGGGTGATGCATCGTATGAACTGAGGGAGGGTCACGTGAAAATGTTCGGGTGTGTGTACGCTTCAATGTCTTTGCAAAGAAAAAACGTCATCCTCTTTTGTCATTCACCACTGCTTGTGAGGCAGGATGGATTATACATAACAGCCAGAGGCTAACTGACTGATGTGACATAAATGTTCTCCTTGGACAATACCTACGATGGACTGGAAGAAGACCAGGGTTGTTACTTAATGCTGTGCTGTTAGACTAATCCACCGGAGATTTGTGCTATCCAGTGCAAACTTTACAGTCAAGTAACATTGAACTAAATTGGAACCTGTTTGTTCGAAACCGATAACACGATAGCTGGCACTAGTTAACAGTCATGGCGCAATAACATTGCGGAACATTGTCGTAGCGCACCTTGTAAAACTAACACTTCAGATACTGCTCCAGTACTCTGTTACAAGCTTGACAGTATCAGTGTAATCACTCGAGCTCTGAACATTAGATCATCACCCTTGATGGTTTTCATGAGAAGAGTACAATCTGACCTTGGAGTAGAACTTCACATGATTTAGGCCTGCGAAGACACACCAGCATCACACTGATGAAAGTGCACTCAGGAATGTACTAATGAGTTCCCACGAAATTTCTTTCGTATTGGTTTAAAACTGACCACGCCAGAGTGTTTGGATTTTCAGCTTAACCTTATAGCGCATCCATCTTGAACGCTACAAAAAAGAGACCAAAGCTAGTTTTGATTCCATTCGAAGATGAGGCTGTCGTGCATTCGGAAAACGAAGCCGCATTTGCCGTTGGTTAACTGGTTAAAGATCCTCGCAGGGGCATGACCACAATTTCGTTTTGTCCTGACATCAATGATTCATACAAATGTTATTTATTTGGTCTGTTGATGAATAACCGGAAACGAGCTTGTCCCTTAAGCCGTTTATTTCTGCAGACTAACTATATGACAAATCACCTCGCTAGTCACACGAGAAGTTTTACTAAAATTATTGAATGCACCCTTTGCTTGTATCGGTGATATTTCGAATATTCTGTGTGTTGGCCCACTGACATACATTCGGTAATCTCACTTCCAAAGTTGTGAAGAAAAACTGTTGGTTGGTGTGTCAATTACTAGCGCCTAGTGATTTGACAAAAATGAATTATAATCGGTGGCTTTAGAGTCTTAGGATGTGTGCTTCACTCCTCGAAAAACTAAACCTGGTGTTACAATTGGGCTGGTTGGTTTTCCTTTCTAAAGCCAACTTGCACCTGAGCGAACATCCGGTGATCCAATCTTTGTAGCGGTAATGCGTCAGTATCAAACAAATCCAGGTGCACTGAGATTAAAAGTCGGCGAACTGCGTTCTTCGTTCTTATCCCAAAGGCTTAAAAAGGACAAGTTTCTACTGTTACCAAAAAGCCGAACTCGGTTGATCGAAGCACACGGATCTGTAGGCCACTCTAGCTGGAATAATGAGCTCAGCTTATCAACATGACAGCACTGTCTCAAAACCACTCCTTTCAGAAAACCGCATCTTCCGGCTTTTCTACTTACTGTCTGTTTCAGTGTTCATATAATCTGGCAATAAATTACCCAGCTTAAGGATGTTCAAAGGTGCAGAATGTCACTAGTGCTGTGAATCTCACTTAAATAATCCCGAAGAAATTGAGCACAATTGCTTGATGCAATAGTTTCTGTAGCATCGTCCCTACTAAAAGTCTGCTTTAATCTGTTGCTGGTAGCAGGTGCAGGTGTGTCTTTATTAATAACACTATCGATTCAGTTTTGAATTGGTTCACAAAAGTGAAACAAGGTTAAAATTTAGCTAAACCGCGGAATCGCTGTATGCACACAACCATGTAACTGTGGTCATAATGACTACTCATTTCGGGTCAGTGTTGTGGATGTTGGTGTATAACTCATATACCGGGCAGCTAAACTTTTCAGTTATCCACCCAAGATGGGTCTTCCATACGGTTCACACACAGATGAATTAAATGAAAATATGTTGAATAACCACTCAATCGGCCATGCAAACATGCTGTCCAGATCCTTTTGTCCTCCTCTCTCTAGCAAACAGTGTAGAATTGTCCGAAGTTGTATTTCGTATTTTATTAATACTGTTAGGCCCCTTTGAAAGCCTTCCCAGTCAAGCCCCTCAAGTTAGTACGTGCATTCCAATTTATCAGTAGTCTGTGACCCCTACGTTGAACAAACACAGTTGGCTACCCTGTTCGATCATTGTTTTCCCCTGATTACCGGCCACTATATTGTTCACAAAGGAAAGGAAAGGGCTAGTTGGAAAGTTTGTCCAAGAGCAAAATCTGCTACCAAGTGTGATTGACGTTCAAGCGTTAAAATTTCAGTCCCCGACGAACACTTCACTCTTATAAATGAAATGAAAGCTTTTAAACTTGTATGCCACAACCATTAAACGATTTTAACTGAGACATCTTCAACCCATGGCCAGTGAGTAGACTCAAAGGGAGATTTGCTGGAAGCAGTAGGGCGACCTGAGTGTTACTAACAGAAAAATGTTACTAGATGTTCAGATGCAATCAATAGACTGAGTGTACTGTGAACAAAAACGGCGCAGTGGTTGTAGTGTAGACAGACACTAACAGAGGGCACTAAAACTAATGGATCCCAGGCTGGTGCTTTTCTTCTGAAACTGACTAGAATGAATGAGGAATTTACAAACAAATTTGAATGGTATCTAATGTATATCAGCTAAATCTTTTACTGCTCGGGAATCGTAGGAGATCGGTCGGTTAGTGTGTCGGTAGGTGTTCATAACAATCACAAGACGTGATTGGATGCTCATGCGTAGATTACACAGAATAATTGGAAACGTCGCAACTGTGACCAAAAATCCACGTGTCATAGCATTTTGTTTCCTGTCCCCAACCAGTGAGTCGGAGGAAATGAATGAGTTGATGAGTGGGTGAGATATAAAAATTTCCACAGATGAATAAGTTGGCAACTTCGCAGTTGCTCTGGTAAGATGTGGCGTGCGCACGTGAAAATAGAAATCGGGTCGGGAAAATCAGTTAAATACGTTGGCTCTGTAGACCACTGTTTTTGAGGGAATATACGATCACAGGAAAAATTGTCCGCGTAACCTTTAGACCAACCTAAATACAAATTTCCGTAAGCTTGACCTTTATACGATTGTCCGCATGTTCTCATTACTTTATGAATGTCACTTGTAATGGCAACCTTGATGACTTTCGTACTTCTGTTGACGCAGTGCATACGGCAGCCACAAGACTAATGGCACCTCACAGAGTGGCTACAACGTTAGAATATGTAATGTATTCAGTAACATTTCTCACAACACTTCAGTGATTAAGTGATCGCACAATGAGTGCAAAATAAGGTCGAACATTTTTTTGTTCAAAAAGCAAGTACAGGTCTGTCGAAAACTCCTTCTGAATGAACGAAGAAGATTTCCATTTCCACTGCAGCAAACTGCGTTAAATGCATGCGCCTGCGCTGGTCGTTAACGTGAAACAAATCTAACTGGATTGTAAGCCCAGTTTTTAGTATATACCTCGTGATCGAGCAGCAGGGGTATGAACATGAGTGGACGCTTTGACAAGTATTCGTTCACCTCACTTATAAGCGTCTCTACTTGCAATCAATGAATGACGGTGTTAAACCAGCCCAGAATTGTGAAAGAGAGATTCTTGGCCTCTGTGAAGATGAAGTGGCAGCTGATCAAAGAGACTGATGGGGATTGTGTTAGGGTAAGTTTCTGTGACGGCAGTAACCAAGCGACGCGTTACTATATGCGAAGTCTTATCTCCCTAAATGTAAATATTCCTATTCGGTGCTGTGGCAACCACTGCTCTAGTTGCTCTGGCCGTGCCCTCTTTTCTGATCAACTTTGGTGAGTAGCCACTTTTCACCATCAAACTTGTACCATACTTTCCATCTTCTCAATACTCCCATCGAAGTACAAATCTCTTACTAGGTCGATCAACATACTGACGATATCATTCTTTGCTGGAAGTAAGGAAACGCACAGAAATACAGATATTATCATGGTAAAAAGTTCACTATCCTAATCAATCCTTTTTACGCATCATCGGGACAGCTATGGAGGCCAATGATTCATCAGTTTCTACTTCACAGATGGACAAATTTTAGAGCAGTAGCAAGCCCTTCAGCTTGTTGTTTCGTTTGACACGAAAAGGAATAGTTGCCCGGTCAGCAACTATACAGCACCGTTTTGTCTGGTAAGTTTGGCACTCCCTGTTTGAAGTCTGGCACAAAAACGCACGTGATCACAAGGCCCAGATGGTTGTTGATTGCCATTTCGTCACATCAACCAACTCACAGTCGAAAAATGAAACACAGTGAAACAGAGTTTCGTCAGATATGCACATTTACTGGTTTGTGAGAATGAGGTACGAGGTAGCTAGAAAAGTTACAATACATGTTGTCTTTCATGTACGCGCACATGGTGTGTAATTTAAAAAACATTCAACTGCTTCAGCCTTGAACTCAGACTTAAAAGATATGTTTCAGTTTGAACAGACAATAACTGTGAAAAGGTTCTGTTTGCAAACAACCAGACCATTTCATGGCCCAGTTTCAGTAAGCGACTGTTCTTGTGTTGTGTAGCAGTAGATTCGCTAGGGGATGACGTGAGGTGTGTGATAGTTGATAAGCTAATATCAGACCTCTTCTGGATTGTCACTGAGAAGTGACCTACTTTCGCCAAACCTCTATGGATTGGGATCTTCCTGAGTCCCATGATTCCCCTAGTAGTCAACCTCTGAACAAATCCTTTGACTGCCAGACATTTTGTTACTAGGACAATGTTTCTGTGAATTTGTCACTTGGTTTGGGAGCGCGTAGTATGGAAGACTTCCGGATGAGTGGCTCTCTGAATCCTTCTCAACGGTTACAATATCACGTGTAGTACACAACACAATTTTGGCGGCACGTAAGTTAGTATATGTAGACAATCAAGAATAAGTTATTTTCTATGGGTCACCGGTCTAGAAAATCAAAATATTTCCGTAGGGTTTTTACGTCTTCCAGATATCTTACAGGAATTCCGTGTCTTTTGCCCGCAACGACATTGACAACAGTAAAGAGCTCAAGACATTGAACAAGAGGGCTTATAAGATGGATTCCTATTGGATACCGCTGCTGACAGCAAACCGATCAGATAATTATTCGTTTAATTTAAAGTTTTACCTACCTCAAGCCAGGCGAGCAGACTCATCAAAGCCATAATCATGGAGTTCATACGGCAAAATGGAGTGATTGACTTATGTCTAAGGTTTCAGAAAATACAAGATAGATTATATGGGTGGCTATTCATGCGTCGGTAACATTTGCCCAAAAGTCATGAGTAATCAACATTTTCGTTGCGCATGTGTATCCTTGAAGAAAACCATGCTGCTACCAGTACTCATCTCGAGATCTGCTACGTTGAACCAAAGTGAGTCATTTGGTAAGGTATCTGTTCTTTCGGAGGCCATTGAAAGCAATTCTACTGGGCAGTAGTTAGCTTGGTCATCCCAGTGTTAACTCGTGAAGATCAGTGAGATCATTAACTGTTTTCAGGCTTTCGGGAGGTGGTTAGTTGATATGGAACGGCTAAAACTTACTGCCTTTGGTTGCGCCTGCGAGGTAGCACCGCACTTCAGAACGACATCGAATAACAAGTCTGAGTCAGATAAATTTCGGACTTTTGATTCATTACACTAACATCTAGTTTAGTTAAATTGTCCGCTGTATATTTAAACATCACTGGCGGTTCGTACTTGCGTACTTTCACCCCCGCTAAGTGTTGGCCACCAAATGCTTGTCATTGGCACTAAAGTTCTCCATAGTTTAACTAATTCTAGGTTGTCTCTCAATGACTGACTAACAAAACCGGTTTGAATGGGCTTCAGTCTCCTAATCAGCTGGTCAGAAAACCTGTGAAAAAGATGAAACGATCACAGACGAGAATGGTCTCAGCGGATCCATTTATTTCATGTTCTTGGAAAACCCTCGGATTTAATGGTTGCACAAGTTCGGTCTTGTATCGTTTGCTGCTGTATTTTTTTCAACATTTCGGCTGTCATTAGTTGCGTTATTTACTTCCAGATATTTTTCTCCGCTCTTCTCATAAAATTCCAGCTAATTCAAGGTTGAGCTGTAGTTACATTCTTCATCTTGTGAGTTGACCATATTTTGCTGAAGCCTTATCAAGCTGTAATTACAAAACATTTCAGCTTATTAGTTTTGACATCAACCATTAGCGGCTACTCTTCTGGTCGAGTTACAATCAAGATTCCGTGGTAACAGTCGTACAGGTTGGTGGTGGTCTTTCGAGAACAAACCAACACGGTGAAATACTACCATTCAGAAGACGCTGTTACGAGGCTTAAAACCACTCTGCTAATCATCTACATTGAAGAAAAAAATCGAAAACAATACGGAGGCTTCAAGAGAGTCGAGCGTCTTTCTTGGAGAGACAAAACACAGCAAAATATTTGGGCCAATACCAGCTTGGTTGTAAACTTAGATCAGGGGAGAGCACTAAATTGCACGTACGTACCATGACAAACCGACACACATGACTCCGGGAAGTTGAGATCAGATTTTGAACTTCTAAAGAGCCTGAACTCATGTCAGCGCCGCAATCTGTACAAAAATTCAGTCATCTCCAACACTCACCTAAGATGCAATTTATTGTAAATGGCTGGTCGGTGTGGGAAATATCTTAACGTATGCTTGTATATTCACAAAGTTTCCGTTATTAATCACGCGCGTGTACTGAAGGCAGATAAAGAACTGCTCTGTTTGAGGCTCCTTAATTATTCGTGAGGGAAGGCTGAAATTTTCCGGAAATTATCACCAACTCAAAATTCTCCGAAGTGTTTTTGTGTCAGTACCCAGTTTTCTTATGATCAATCTGAAGTTTTGTTCTAGTAAACTGCAACTCACGCCAGCCCCAATATCTGTGTCGTTGTTTTCCTTGATTCCCTCTGAAAAAATTGCCTGTCAAAACTAGATTGAGTTTGGTGCTCCACTGGAAGATGTCAGTTATACTTCAACATTCAAAATCTTGTTACACAATCCATCCCTCATAAAAATGACAGCGCAGATCACGCAAAAAATGCAAAATTGTACAAAATTAGATTAGAAATTAATTATGAAATCCTTGGAAATTATTCTGTGTGTTGCAAAATATCCACAAACCTCAGTTGGAAAATTGGGCTGGGATACCAGAATGAAAATCTGAATGTTGGATGTTTATGTATGAAGAAAAAGCCGGATTGAAAACGGGCTCACAGTTTACACGCAGCACAGGTCGACGACCATCAGCACAACTGGTTAGATATATTCCCCCAACGAATTAAACGAATGATGATACGGCCGTTTCAACTTGGTGTATTCCTGTCATTAATATTTAAAAACCTAGTAAGAACATGTCACTAATTTGATCTATTCAACTCATTCAGGACGCTGTGATCAATAACATCCGAACCTGTTTGTCTTTATCAAAGCAATGCATGGCCGAACTTTCTAGCCAGCGTTATGCACACAAAAGTGGCTGGGGTAACCTATAGAGTCATTACTATCACGATAGCAGTAGTTAGTGTGAATTTGTGTGCACCCATTCAAGCTCTAATTTGCCAATCTTCTATAATCGACAGGTTTTGTATTTGCCACTGATGACAATAAACGAAATGTTAATCACAACGATATAGAACGTATTATTTATTATTTTGGCTCCAATGAACTTTCTTTGTTAGTAATCCACTCAACCATATCAGCTACGAGTCTGGCCAGAATGTAAAGTGGCTGGAGTTGCAGTTCGCTCTAACGATGACGTGAAGTAGCCCAGGGGAGAACATTTGCCAATAGGACGCAAATGGATCAAACAAGATTGAGGTAAAGGATTGAAGATATGGCGAGTACAGGTATGTCATTTTCTGTGGCGCAGTGCCATTGTAGAAAACTCTTTTAACCGGCGATTTGAATGTTCACAAGAAACTCAACCACTCAGCCGGCTTTTACTTGGCCTGCTCAACAGAATAGCCACAGTGTTCGTAGGCTATAACCACATTGTTACTCGATCTGCATGCGATTTTGCACTACTGTTTATGCTCTCAGTAAATACATCCCGGTGTGATAAATGCTCAGCTAGCAAACAGCGTTCGTGAAACAAGTGTCGTGGATTGTGCAGCAAAATTAATTGACCACTAGACTGTGTAATCTGAACCATCCGACATACGCCCTGGCAAACTGCCGTGTTGCTCAAACGGTCATCCCACCTGATGTGGACTAATTGACAGAAACAACGACTGTCAAACATGGCAGGGTTTCGGCATAGGCAAAACACTCTTCCGAATCGTCCAAAAAAAAACAGAACGCGTACGAGCATCGCATATCCTTCCTTTCAGTGACCACCATCAGCTTGGAAGTGTATAACAGAATCCGTTTTTAACAACTCGTTATTAGTTCTGAGGCTCATCCCCCATATTCTTACGAGAACAATGCAAAAGGAAAACTGAATCGGAATAGTGGGTTCCTCAGGCACACAATAAAAGTTTTAAAATCGAAGTTTCGCAGATATTTTCAACATTGTCACATGGGAACTTTAACAGATAACATGCGATATTCATATAAATGGAGACGCAGTTTACTATACTATTCACAGGGAATGTGACAGTACTGAAAATTCACAGCAAGTCTAATTATAGATGTGTAAGTTCTGAGGTTCCGTCATTATTTCTTAGCTCAACTAGTAGCGCAAAAGCCGCACTTGCGAAAGTAATTTCTGTCCCTGTTCCGAATCGAGTAGAAGTTGGGCATTTTATAATTAGATAGCCAATAAATCATAAAATCCGCCAGACTGGTTCCAATTAGTGCTAAGCACTGCGAAAGATTCCCATGGGGTTGGAAACTTGTAAAAATAGATGGGTTTGAGGTTAAAATTTGGTTGCCATTAAAATTTGTTGAACTAGCTTCCTCGACTCTACTAGGGACTCAAGTATCGCCTGACAACGTCTGGTTTTGTGTATAACAATATGCAGAAATAAGCGGATTATCCACAATTGTTTAGGGTCATCAGGAGAGTTCTGAATGGTCCTACCAAACCCTTAGTTGCCTTGAAGCCCACATGAATTGCTTAAAATACCTACGCTGGTCAATCAACCTACCAACATTCTATGGAGGACTTGTATTTATGCGGCAAATAAATTCTGCATTTTTGCTTGAGCTCCGAAATGGACAGCAATGGTTTCATCATAATCTAATCAGAACAGGGCCTAGCAGGTTGAACATGCCCTTCCTATTTGAGAGTTTGTTCAACTCAGCCGAAATATGAATCAAACGTTCTTCTACAGGAAAATAAAAGATAATGAACCAAGTCTGATTACTGTTTTCAGGCTTCCCGGAACAAAAAACGACGAAGAGACAATTCTCGGTATATAATTCCCCACATCATAGCTGCCCTTCGAAACTTCATCATGTTAAAACTGTACTCACGGTGTTTCACTGTTGGTGTTGCATTCCAATCGTCGTTGTGTGGCCTCTTATTTCAACTTTTGTGTACTTACCTCATTACACGAAATTATCTGCTGCGTAACGTAATGCTGGTTAGTCTGTTGATCGGTTTCTGTTTTTGTTGAGAAATGCCTGTCTGGTGAGCGACCATCACGGAAACCTGATATCAAGGATCATCCGGAGATATCCCTATCTTCAGGGAGTCCCTAGTAAACTACTGTAGTAAAACTGTGTAGTAAACATACGCGCGTGTTTGTTTTGACGGTTCTAACTGGGTGAAATTCGTTGTACTTGGTGCCGCAATCCTTTTTTTCGAGTCCCGTAAGGTCATAATATCCGCCCCTGCTAGGAATTAACATACCAATTAAAGATCACCTTTTCGTCCCTTGGAAGACATTGTGGATAGAGTGAAATGCGTACATATGATAGCAACGGGCGTATCCGTTCGTTGGATTTCAAAGTATGAGCTGTCGTCAAAGGCTAAGATACACATCTTGATAAATAAAATCTTTTCCCGCTTCTGTACAACCCATTTCCTGTTTAAATATACAGTGGGTGTGTCTGACAGTTGGGTGATCGTGGTGAATTTAGCTACAAGCAATAAACTTGCGGAGCAGATTGCAAAGAGGCGTTCCTTTTGTTTACCGAGTACCACGATCATGGTGACCAAATTTGCGGTAGTTTGTCGTCGACTCATTAAGTTTGACAAGCCTTCCACCTTTGTACAAGGTAGTGTAAATCGTACGTCAGTCTGCGTCGTTTAACCACTACAGTTTAGCTAGTTCGAATATCATTGATGCAATGCTTTTATACATTGGGAAAGAAAGCGTGATAAGGGGGGATTGCGATTTCTATAAAGCATTGCGTTACATCTACTTGAATGAAACCAGTTACAAATTGGTAGACTGCCTATTAGACAACCCTAAGTGCAATTTAAATAAAATCATTATTTTGTCCATGTTACCCACGAAAGTAAACGATGATACATGCGGTTTATCCCACCGATCACCATTTTAGGTAAACAAACTTAAGAACTCTTTGTAGATATTCGAATGGTTGTTCACGTTGAAGTGCTGATAAGATCCGGTAAAGATTACTGTTTTCCACCATGTCTTTGGTTACAGTGCTGCTGTTATAAACCTCTCTTAAGTACTACTGCAGCCAGAATAACTTCTTGTCCCCAACACCAAGTGTGAAGAAAGAGTGAACCACTGTTGGAAAGTAGGAATTTTCATGTTTCTGTCAGGTTGTATAGATCAGTTTAGGCAATTATTATGCGCAACCACGAAACTTACCAAGCATAAATTTATGGGTCATACGTTCCATGATTTTTTCCCACCTAGCGTAAGTTAATAAATCGACCAAAGTTAGCCGTCTTAATTCAGAGGACAGACCTCCATCTTGAACCCTATCTGATAAAGTCATTCAAGTATGTGCAGTTAAAATCTACTTCATGCGGTTCCACAAAAAGCTTAATCATTATTACGTTAGGCATAATCTCTTGTTAATTATCAATGAACCCTGCTCATAACGCTATTTAAATGCAATTGAATTTCATCATTATGCGTAACACATGGTGCGGTTTTGCATGCTCTGATAAACTTCTATCTTCTGAGCAGCAATTCTATCGTTTACTTGTATAACAGGTTAGTAAGGAATTTTAGTTGATATAGCTTGAATATTACACACAGCGACGTTAGTCTAGTATTTTTTCGAGGGGAGCTAGCTGTTAATGTGAAAATTGCGAATAGATAATAACGACAGTTAGTCTGTAACATCTGTGTAACTTTAGTTCGTCCTCTTGAATAGTATGCCAAGTCTTACTGGGTAGTTTTCTGAGATTGTGCTACAATGGTACTGGACAACTATCGAACAGCACTACTGGAGTGAAACAGATTTGTTCGATTTATTAACAGTAAACGTCTTCGCTGGTTCAAATCCGGTCGAGGCCGAAATTTTTCAGGACTGGGTCTCTTCTAAATATGTTTTTTGTTCAAAAATGCAGGCGTCTAATCCCATCTCCTGTCCCTGTCATTCCATGTTAATGAGAAGCGTGGACTTTTAGGTTATTAAGAGCAGCAGAATAGATTTTGCGTGAATCATGTTTCGTCCAAATGTTGCCTAAGTTTAGGATATCTAGTTATACACTTTCACAGCTTCAGTCGCACATTTCTTAACGAGTGTTCCAGCGCATAAACTACATCACTGGTATGAATTGTGTAGATCATCTTCAACGCCAGTTTGGTTCGTGTTTAACTTTTAACGCTAGGTGCCTAATTCCGTCATGTCCTTATGAATGAGCCATTGACCAAAAATGACGGAGAATTTGTGTTGATGTGAGATCCCTTTGAACATCCCTGGGCTAGCTCACGTTCTAAACAAGGAAATGAAACCTAGTGATTAATGGTTTGCAAATCAGAGACCCTTTTGAGTCATGATGTTTACAGATGCATCGAGCTTGAATTAAGCAGCGATGTTCAATTATGCTATAACTGACAAAAGTGGATTGCATATCCCTTACCGCAGTTCGTAACGTTATCTGTTGCACTGACGTCACAGACCATCCGACAGGTGATTGCTGTTTGCCGTTCTCCGTGGAAGCTCTGACAAAAGTAGACTGCTGAATTCTAAGTGGTTAGCCCAAACGGTTCAAGCTGAAAAACTTCTGAACACACAAAACCTGCGATGCTTACTGTTTATTTTGTAGCCCGACAACGACGATTGTACTATACGGCAAGCATGTGAATCAGCTGGGTCTGACAAAAACGTTCAGCGTCGATTCAATTCTGTATTCCCAAATACTGCAATCCGTTCTCCTACCTCTCACTCGGTTCACACAGGCGAAATGGCCACCTCAAATAAGAATTCTGTTAACGTGCATTGTATGTGGTGAGCAACTGAGCGTACAATCGATTCCATAACAAAAGGGTCTGTTGACGGTGCCAATAACACATTCGTGGATGATTATTTACCGTTACACTACACATGGTTCTTAAGAGCTTTCAAAAGTCTGTTGCAACAGTTCACAAGTTCTTACATCATTTCTCGTCTGGTATGAAAGAAGAATGCTGGGGAGATTCCGAGATCATCACATGGATTAAAAATTGAAAGGTATTTTTTGCAGAAAATGCATACGATCAGGTCAGTGCGGAACTTCAATAGTTTTAAACTAGTCGAAGACAAGTACGTACTAGTGAATGAGCCGTTCACAAGAGAAATGTGAATTATGGCGCAAAACAATCTTCCATAGGAACTAAACATATACGTAGCGACTCTGCATTCTAGTAGTAATTTCTATAGTTTCACAGAAGAGCAGAGTAGATAATAACCATGTGAAGATGTAGCAACCGTAGAGGAGAGGGGTTCACCTGGAACTGCATTTAACCGTTATAGAGAAGGTGTTAGACGATACAAGTAAGATATTTAGTTGGGAAAAAATTTAATGCCCCTGATCTTCTTGCACCTGCTCAGAATAAGAATAGTGATTTTAATCAGAGAAAATCAGCTCGTCGGTCTCACTTCCTATCGTGTGTCAATTCACATGTAAATACCGAGGAAGTTACGCAGACAAAATTCAGATCCTCAAAGTGGGGGGCGATTTTCCCAGATTTTTGCAACAGTCCATAATGCCGGAGAATGGCATTGTTGCTGAATTACCTCGCCAGACGAGTTCTTCAGACGTTATACACGTCCTGTACACTGCTCATACCATTGATCCAACATGTGCATTCAGATTCCTGGTGCTTCCCTCCATCCAATTTTCTTGCGATCGCGGTCAGTACAATCAAGCTAGCTCTGTATGTTCAGAGACAACTGTTCATGAACCTGACTGTTCCGTGAATTCAATGACCTATCCGAACTCGTTAAATGGGTATAAATTCCCTTTGTTTGATGCAAAAACGCATTCGCAGTATTGTAAATTCGATGTGAATGTATCTGTATGAAGTGTTTGCGCCCGTGTTTTTTGTGTCCAAATTCTGGGCTAGAACTACGTGAAATTTTTAGTGTTCTACCTGGGAGGCAGGATTCAAGAACTTAGAAATTGTGCGAATCTTTAGAGGTGATAGTTAGGAGCAGAGAGTTCTCTTGCCGACTGCCTCAAAGACTATATGGAGGCTCGAATATCACCGTTAAGTGGGAGTTTACTCCGGTTTATACTGTTATTTCACAACATACATGAATTTCCAGAAAGAATTTAGACTCTGAGCTGATGACAACTGACAATTATTGTCAATGTGAGCACACCGGTTAGCAGCGATTTGAAAGTCTATTCTAAAATCTTCAACAAACTAGAAAATTACTAATGTTGGCAACCGATGCAATATAACAAGTGAACAGAGGATTTTCCGGTTGGTGCTATGTGGTCAGCAGTATACTGCAGTGTTCCATATCGAGATCTCCGCTACCTATTCTATGAGTGCTCGAAATCTACACTAGTAAATCAACGGTTACTACCATACATTGGTTACATGACAATATGACGTATGAACATTGGTGTTGCATGGCAGGCGATCTATATAAAAAAGTTAACATGTTGCACCTCCTTGACTGGACAGACAAGATCAAATCCAATACTGTCATTTGGTTGTTCCAAGCAACCTCCTATTTATGGAAACGAATTCTAGAGCCGGTTGTTTCAAATCACGTTAGTCTGCGTTACGACCGCCGAAGGAGGCAAACTCCATGCCAGCACTACTCACTTGGCTACACACAGAGTTCCGCTTAGAATTTTCTTCAATTAACCTGATGCTGCGCCCATGTAGTGTGTAACGTAAAACCTCAGGTGTGAATTTATATGATTTGATGCCGATTGAAGTGGCCCGATAAAAATTTCGCATGTCCCTAACTCATTTTCCCCCACCATATGTTAGTATGAGATTACATTCTGTTTTCCCGTGCTGTTGCCGTATATCTTCGAGGTAGTCAGAGAGCAACAACGTAATCATCACCAAGAGTCCCAGCAGTCACAAAAGCCCAACAGAGTCGAGTTATCTGAAGTTCATTGTAGTGGGGTACTACTATGTACATAAAGGTAAATGTGTGTACTTCGTGTGAACCACATCTCTTCTCAAAATCTTCCCAATATATTGCAGCTACCGTGGTTCTCTGGCGCTTGCTGGCCCGACCCGCTTAGAACGTTTGCTAGCGTAAGCCTTCGCACGATCTGATGGTTACTTTCCTACTGTCAGCTTCCAGTAAATTAGTGCGACTATTTTTAGCCCAAAGAGCTCTTGAAATAAACTAAGGATATCCACCAAATCATTCTAAAATTACAGCGTGCCTCAGAAAAGTGATATTTGAACCTCTTAAAGTCTCTTTGAAAACTTTAGTTGAAAAGCTAAAACATTTTCTATCAAACCCACCTTTTCAGGGTTTAATGTTGTTTCTTTCACACTGTGTGGAGGTCTGCACAAACACACACGTCAAGCAAAACGGTACGCAACCTTTTTCTGCGTCATATTATTCGACCCCTTGGCTGGACTCTACGGCTACTGTGACATATCATGTGTAGCGCAGGTTTGTTGGTAGATACACGTAGCGACCAAATCATAGCAAGTTCTAACCAATGCTTGACTAATGTCTCCGCTCTAGGGTTCAGAGTAATGATTTTTCCTAAAATTCTGCACTAAATAACACTCATCACAACACCTAGAAAGCATGCTATGCCACATCACTTCGATTACTGTTGTTTCGAAAGTGACTGCGGCGGTGTGTTAAGCCATTGAAGAAATTTTGCAAAATGCAGTCAATCAATTTAGCGCTTCAACAGCCTAATAAGTAGTGTAAGTATGCTACGGGCAGGCGTTACACAGACTGTAAGAACCAAGTTTTTCTGCTTTTCTCTTCGTGAACACTGTCCATTCAAACAAGTGAATTAAGGAGTCCAACATTTCGGTACGTTTATCGAGTGAGTAATCTCAGAGATTGTCAATTATTCTGAAATTCGGACTGCACGCTCGTCATCCCACAATTTTAATTTCATGAGAAAAGAATCATGATCCGGTGGTATGTGGATTGTATGCTGTTGAGAAATTGTAGTTCCCTGAGTTTATGTCTCGGTACCAAGTAAAGGAAATGCTGAGTCAGATTGCTGCAAGTGAAGTTCAGCTTAAGGCTGCTGTTTCAATCAAACCAGCTCCGGAAAAACACCCCAACTCACCATCGATCGTTTGTCTTTACTCCCTTGGAAAAATTCGTTTTTCCTTTTAGAATCATACTGATAGCAAATTAAATTGCCCTTTCTTTGCAGCCTGACCATTTTAGCACTAAACATAATGCTGTACCACTAATAATTCCTCAGTTTCGGGGCATAACTGTTGTACTTGGTGTCAAGTTGGCAATATCATTCACAGTGTCTTTCTTTAAAAGCACTGTATGCATTTTCTGTAGTTCCGTTTGTACCTGTCTCTTCTAAATTACCAGCCCAAGCATCCGGTTAGCATTTGAGCGTCCGATAGTGAGGTTGTGTGGTAGAAAACTGGGTTGAACATTTCTGGACATCCTACGAGAAATCTGAAGTAGTGGTAATTCGAGTGTGAAGTCAGGGTGTTTCAATATACTTCAAAAGCAAATTTTTATCATCTGTTAAACTGTTACTCGATAGAACATCATCTGGTTACAAGTCCTTCACGAGATTCAAACAAATCTAACACTTTGGGGCTAGATGGGTGACACTTCACTTTGTATACTGGCGATTCTTTGCCAAAGTCATGGCGAACTTCAAGTTACACATTTGGACCTAACACAGTTCTCCTACTTGCTGAGTCCTTAAACGTAAAATGCAGCCTGGTCCAGTTTGATCTCAGTATTTTTACTCCAGCGTAATTTCCAGTCAGCCCTTTTAAGGAAGAAACAGCACTCCCCATTTTCGACTGTACTACTGAGGAGCTTCAGTGAAATCAGAACTCAAGTACGCTGCTTCTTTTCTGTATATTCTGATTCAGCTGCCTTTGAGGATGCAAACGCACTACTCACATACATGTAATGTTTAAAATACATCAACCTAAATCGTCCACTTCCTATTGATTATTAAAGTACCTCTTAACAAGCATAATTACTTTTGTGAACTCAGCTTGGCAAGAGACCTAACCGGGGTCCACCGATTAGGATTAACGTAACAATTACTGTGTTCTACTCAAACGATCAGACAGCTTGAACACTATGCACAGACGAATCCGGCCTAACGTTTGTGTGTGGTACCTCGGTCCTGGTTGCTGTGGAGGCAATGGCTCAGTGATCACCATGGATGACTGCTGAAAGTACGGACGAAGCTCGTCTGCTGACCTTGTTAAGTATATGCACCGCCGACGATTCCTAACAAAGTCTGACTACATGTCTGACGTCCCTCTTCAAAAGTTAGCTGCTGTAAACTCCATCACAGTGCAAGAGCTGTAATCGGTTGTCAGTGATGTTTAAAATACATCATCAAAAACCCCTGCCACTTAGCAGTAAGCTGATTATCAAAAATAAAATTGTACGAGGAGATAAACGACTGAACCACTTCGACGTTAACCCACTACTACAAGTAGCTGGTCACCAGGAATTCGCGTTCTTCAAGGCTGTTCAGCGAACACCAAAACAAGCGCCGCATACTAACCCAATGAAAACGTCTATAACTGAGGATCGAATGACAAGTATTTATGTTGTTATTCTGAACAGGCGTTTGACATTTAATTCTGGCACTAAGGCAGTAAATCGTTTTGCTAGATGAATCCACAGTGTATCATTTGGATAAAGAATTTTTTCGAGGATGATACCTTTAAGTTTATAATAGGTTTTGAAAACGTAGTTCTTTCAGTGACTCCGGCAACCCCGCTACTTACAAAGAGCACAATGTTAGCAGACGCATCTTCTAAAGAAGCAGCCAGGATGAATAGCGCTACACTTCTGTTAATAGAAGGTGTGCTGATATAAAGAATTTTAATCCAACTTCACCATCAAATGTGAGTCTATTTTCGTAGACTGCTGTACACCTCTTCCATATAGTAAATTCTGACCGACACCCTGGTATACCACAAATGACCTCACTGCATTCACCGATTTACTTTTTTTCTAATTTTGTAAACCGAATTAGTTTCTCACTGCAAGTCATAGCCAGCAACAACAACCGGCTGAATGTAGATACTATATCTGGTTGGAGTTGCGACTTGTTCAACTTGGAACAACGGACAGCTTGATTGCATAATCTGTAAAAATGGTTTGTTGAAACTCCAGTGAAACTGCCAACAATCCTTTGTTGCCCAAATGATGCTGTTTAGTGAAATGTCACTAGTGCAGAGTGCG
The DNA here is from genome assembly GCA_008508345.1 of Paragonimus westermani. Taxonomy (NCBI): domain Eukaryota; kingdom Metazoa; phylum Platyhelminthes; class Trematoda; order Plagiorchiida; family Troglotrematidae; genus Paragonimus; species Paragonimus westermani. The sequence goes on from QNGE01001688.1 coordinate 108,779, forward strand.
TCAGTAAGCAAAACAAAGTTTGTCGTGGTAGTGATGGACTTCGTCTACCGCCATGAAGTGTGTGGTTAACTAGCTTGGCTGTTCAAGATGTGTTTAGCACTCCGGAACAGAACACTTCTGTTCCGCGCGTTCTAGAACAACCTACTTCTGTGGGCTGCATAGAAAAACGCCCTTCTATTGTGATCATCTGTATTTCTTACTTACCTTACTAAGGAGGTCATTTTGTGTAGGCTTTACTGTAGTGAGATGAAGTCATTACATAGGTCCAACCTGATAACTTTTAGTGAATACTAGACCGGTTAATCAGTAAATGGTGCCTTTATTGTAGTTTGACTGTAATCTATTTTTGGTTCATGAGCGTGCTGCACTAAATGACTCCCAACTTTGGTCGATAAAATGCTTGTCCAAAACAGCCCAAGTAGCACACTTGTGCGTATCATTGTTGGCTTCGCACAATTTGTGTACTGGGGTCCCTTAAGAGCCCCGCATGGACACCAAAAGCGCCAAAGGAAATTTCACAGACATAGTGCTTGATCATTCGTTAGTATATACACCGACTAACTTCATTCCTTTTAGTCCATCAGCCACCCATCTCGCTATTTATTTTCAAATTCAGTGGAGACACGTAACCCTCTTCTTATAGCCAGAGCAGTAAAGCACAACACTATTCGTGCACAGGCATCGTATTGCTGTCGATTTCAACCTGAACGTGGGAATGTAAAAAACAGTGCCTGAAAGTATCTGTGTGTCATGGTTATGAGAACAGCGAGAGCATGATTCAAGAACAGTGGGCATGTGTTTTCCCGTGCTTCTTTGTGTTAGGCACTCTTTTTGGACATAACATTTGGCGAAAAGAACAGTGTAAATATAGCCACTTCAGTGACTGAATAACCAGCATGGAAGTGACGTAATAGCATAGAAAGCTACAATTTTGAAGAGCATGCTTTGTTTCGAAAGGACGACATCTGTTTGCCACGTTCCCCATATAATTGGTTTTTGAACTTACCTTTATCATAGTTCTCATATTGGCTTGTTTCGTGTTCCCTTGACCGACTAAGATCGGTCGAACCACCAGTAGCTATCTGGTTTGTGATGCGTTGTCTTCCAATGAACTGTTCGGTTTCCATAGCTCTTGCATTTTCTTTCGCTCATAGGCCGCTTTGTGGTTGGTCTGCAAATGAGCAACCATCGATCATAGACTCAGAATGGGTAAAGAAAGGGATTTCGCACACAGTTTACATCTCACATTCACAACCCAATTTCGCTGCATACAATAGGCAATCACTTGGTTTCTTGGCTTTTTCATTGTGGTTTCCTGGCGCAGCTTTAGTTAGAGAGGCGTTCTGGCCTTCCACACTCAATAGGAAGCATTTTCAACTTGTGTAGCTCACTGCTCAACCTTCGAACTACCTCATACTTTCAAGCCTTACCGCATCTATGGTTATTTCCGAAAATCGAAGGGAGAGCTTTTGTTTCAATTATGTTCAATGGTACATGATTCGACGTTACTTTACCGCGTCTACGTAAAGTAGGTTTCCTTCCGGTCTCTATCTAAATATGCCCTTCCGATTCACTTCACAAAAGACGTTTGCAGTGAATAGACAGCAGAACATTCTTTAGAAGGATGTCGTCAGATTTTACCCATGTGATCGTGAATGTCTGCGACCCCCGAATGATGGAAATTATATACATATATATATATATCACAGCGTGTAACGTACCAAGTGTGTATTAGGTCATATATGCAGTCACACGTGATGACAGCTGTCATATTCAGATGAAATTCCCAGTCGGCTTCTTCCGAAACATTGGGCTCGAGTTTCGTTCTTGTTATGGCTCATCGGTATCGCATAATCTTTCCAACACCGGGATTAGATGTTCGGACAAGCTTTTCTGAGACGATCGCGTTGACCGCTTTGTCAATGGACTCACATTAGGCACGACCAAATTACCATGTCTGAACACGTAACCACCTTGTTTATTAGTAGTGATCAAACTTCTTGACCGGCACGACAGGATCCAATTGTATTTTAACTCTGATTGATAGCCTCGTGATTAATACTTCCGAGATATATGTACCATTGACGAACCCTGACGAGAGCGAAACTGCAGACTGATGGTTCTTTTTGGAAGAGACTAGCCGGAAGGTCTATCTAAATGTGAATGCTGCGACCAAACAAGAGAGACATTCAACTTGAAGTTAAATAATTCTCCGAATGCTCATCAACACCTACCTTCCAAAAAGTCACAATTAAAGCACCACATATAACAAAGAAACATCTGACGCTGAACTCATCTAGGATCTAATGCTGCAAAATTGTGGATTTGAAGCTGAGCTAACAAGTGGACTCATTTGAACATTAATCAAAAGGAGTATCACTGTAAACACAATATGTATTACGCGAAAAAACACCGTCGACCTGTAGCGACCAGCGAATTGCTTTTCTCTCACTATTTCTCCCCTTACTTTTCCTATACCACACCAACAGTGGCGAGAAATATAGCAGGTGAGATGCCACAGTAATCTCCGCACTGACCGTTTTCAGTCAACCTAAAAGGGTTTGGTAGATAAAAAGGAAAGGTGTATAATATTGGATTCTAAATGGCGGTCGGAAATCTAGCCTACCTAGTCAGTTTTAGAAGTATGTAAACTAAGCCGTTCTTAAGTTCGGGCACTTATCAGAAACCGCGAATGTCTCGGACTCTGGGAACAATGAAAAAACTTTAGTGGTCTAAACAACCGACCTCCTAATAAATCACAGTCATAAATTAAGAGTTCTACGTTGTAAATCACCTGTCTGTACCGTACACGCCTCAGCGTAATGGTTATCAGAGGTGGCGAGGATGTGTCTAACCGACGATCTCCAACAAAAGCGAAACTCCAGTCTAGTGCTTTTCCTCGTAAGGGGCTCGCTGTGTATTCTATGGAATTGCGTGAATTACAATCCGTCGTGGGTGATGTTCAATTTGTATGGAAATGCTCAACGCTCGTTATACGTGAACCAGTATTCGACATTATATAATGAAGTGTTTTGACAGAGTTGTCAGTTGAAATGTATCATAAAGAAGGAAAACAAGTCTTTTATTAAGCCTTTTAAAAAACTTTTGACGAATGATTTTTCATATCGCACTACATCTTAATTAAGTGGTAGAAACAAGAGCCTTTTCATGTCCTCAGTATTATATTACTAATCCATTCGTTGTAGTCCACTTGAAGCATTTGTAGTATAGTCCTGAAGTTTGCAATACGAACCTAACTTCTTTCGCATGATTGTTTGGAGGCTTAAAGTAGTTTTTGTCTGGATTAACTGTCAGTTTTCAATGATGATATCAAAATAGCCGCCTTTTTGCGACGTGCTATTCCTTCTTCATTACATTTGATATCTTTTGGATTGACGTGTTGAACAAAAGAAGCCCATTACTGACAAATTGGAGCCTCATTCAGGTCTGCGCTAACGACAGAAATGGCATACCCAAACGTGACTGAAGCTACGTCGCCTGGTCCACGAAGCCTCATTGGGAGATTAGCAATTTCACTTTTGAAATGAGTTAACCATCTGTCCGATAGTCACCTAGAAGTTACTGATTAATCATGGGGCCTGATTACTCGACATGACTTCGTAATAAATAAGGCCAGAAATATAACATGCAACAGCTCACGCGTCAAAAATCATTAGATCATCATTGAAAATCGGGAAGAAAAATTGAGATCGAAAATTTGCTAAAACCATGGAATTTCCTACTCACTATTCAGTGTAAGATAACGCATCTTCTTTGTTGACAGAAAGTTTGCCACCCCTTCTGAAATACTGCATCAACGTAAATCATTTGAATTAACGAAGGTGCCTGAAATAGAATATTACCCATAGAAGAGTGGCCACAAAACTTTCAACCAAAAACAGAGCTCACTGTCACATTAGATGTGGTCATGTGACCTGACTAAGGTTTTCACCAAACATGTGGACGACAAAGGAACGAGCATGACTTGTTTTCTGTGTTTGATCATCAAGTTAACTGCAACACAATAAATAGAGGAACAGTAATTAGGGTGAATCAGAAAAATGGGCAATAGAGGTTATGGACGACGTGTTTGTTGTCAGTTGAGCAATCACTGCGCCAGACCATGAGCTTGATTGATTCTGGACGGGAGGAGGTTAAGTATCCGCACGAACTTCTTCTGAGCACAGAGGTCATGGTTGTGAAATCGGATACTAATGGCCTCGGCAACAGTCAACATTTGGAATCTCACCATTTTTGATTGATTCTTTGGCACTCGATAGGCAACGTGAAAAACATCTTTCTTACCGACAGCATTATCAGCGTAGGTCAAATGCTCAATAATCGCGCTTGAAACCGCTTTAGTCACACCACTGTTCAACCACGCATCATGGAATTCACATACTCTGTCAAACGGTTGTCTCGTGTTACAACCAATATATGGCGCTGGAGGCCCGCAGACAAATGAGTACACACGACAACTGGTTGTAGAACGTGGATGTTTGTCTTTGAGTTGTGACACGATAACGGGTGTCGAACGGAAACTCACCCACAAAATGAGTGGCAAGGCAGGTTGCTTCAATCGACTTTCTCAGCTTTCTTGAGCTAACTCCCTTGAAAAGAAGACTGATAAACGCAAGTTTCTTATTCATCGAGAGTGGTTCAGGTTTCAACTCTACCGCCTGTATCGCCCTCCGAATGAAACGCAGTGGGTGACCATTTCACACGAAAACTTCTAGTGGAAAATCTAGCTTGGCTTCTAAAGTGTCAGGGATACAGATCTTTAACGCACTACCCATCAGGTATTGTATGAGGTTCCGCCTTTGATTTAGCGGAACTAAAGTGTCAAAATGAATGTTTAGTGCGTACGTGCACTAAATTAACGTTTCCTCAAGTGTACACAGAAATACCAGACGCGAAATGAAAATACAACTAATTGCGAGACCAAAAATATATTATGCGATAATTACAAATGGTCTCGATCAGCGCTAGGCGACACCGATACGCAAAACAGCTAGGGAGGATAAGGATCCGACCGTCGAGCGCGCTAGCAAGCCGGAAGCAGCGTGTGTCACGCTTGGCGCGCATGCGCCGACAAGCATGCCAACAAACAAACGCGACCCTATGCATCAGGCGGACGGCAGGCAAAGATCCTTAAAGTTCTATGTGCAATGTGAGCTAAGATTTTAGGAAGGATTTTACACATCGTACAGCAGGCAGACCGAGGGTATCTCCAGGTCACTACAAATGTACTGGCCGGGCCTGTGATCTGTACACACTTCGTTGGACTGAACCATCTCACCAACTGGCCATTTTTGTGTGACTTCTTGGTGACTTAACTACTGTTATGGGCTGAGTTGTAAACTGCCATAACTATGTATGCGTCAGAATTCTCCTTGAAGACGCAAATGTCATCAATATAGCGGTTGTAAAATGTAACTTGTTCAACGACTGAAATCAATTGGTTATTCTCCAGGTTTCCCATGAAAACTTCAGCCAACAGAGAACCTACAGACCAGACCATTCCTACTTCATCTCTTTACCGGCATACTGCATTGCTGAACAGAAAATGAACGTTACTAATGAACGTTGCGTTCGACATAATCGCATAAATATCAAGTTGTCAATATGAATACTCGCTGCTTTATTCAAAAGTTCTGAAATTTCAATTTTCACACTCATATGTATGCTGGCCCTTGGCCAATTAGCTCTCTTTTGATCACGATTAAAGTTAACAACAGTGAACAGCGAATCAAGTGTGGCATGTTTCGACGATCAAGTTGCTCCCAAATTCATCGATTCCTCCAAATAATGTAAATGTTTTAGGTTACTTACAGTTACAGAGTAGTATAACCTTTAGCGGACAAATTGCTTTGCCGGAAGTTAAACGGCTTACAAGTCCGTTTTCTGACATTCTATGGTAAAATACAAACAATGAATTTAACACTGATATTTAGGGGGGATAAGAATTTTCCGTAACAGAGTATGACTATAAGCTAACTTTGTGATGATGGACGTAGTTGCAATGGTGCTGAGCCATTCGGAGCAAAAGTGGTAGTCGACGGCGAATTGAGCGCTCGGAAAATCAACCTCTGTGTACATGGCTTCGAAATTCACTGCTGCATCCTGGTAGCACTCCAGTTTATACCTTATGAAGTCATGTGATGCAGTACACTGGTTCGAGGCTACGCCTAGACTGACCGGAGTCAATAATTATATCACTGGTCCTGAACTTCCTTACGGTCGTCATCTAGCGATATCTTTGTTGCTCACGTTCTCTCCGGTGAACGCCTCACTGAAGCTGGAAAGAGTGACCGATAGTGCTAACGGTGTTAATGGCAACGCGACTCGTTTTGATGGGAAACTGTTAAAGCCATATGCAGTATTCACGGATTTCGCTCAGATGCTATCTGATTTGTTTTAAGAGGTGGTTACTTCCGATAAATAATGTCAAGATGGACAAGAGGATCGATACTGTCAAAAGCTTATGTACGCTGTCTAAATTCTTGTATGTTCACACTGGCCCTTGTCGCATACAAAAGATTTTGCCAAACGGGAATACTTGATGCACTTTTAACTGTGTACAACAATGTTATTGTGGAAGTCTCTTGGTTTGGCATCGGAAAGGCCTCACACCATTTGGTAAAACAGTCGACAATCACAAGAATACATGTTTCTCCTTCTCACATTAACTCTCACACGGTAGTTGGGGCCCACTGCCGCAACCGTTTGAAGCAGGGCCCTGGGAGCTACTGTGCAGGATTTCGCTAGCGCACAGATGTTACCATTGGCACAATGCGAACATCATTGTCATGTAGCCTTGGCCATCAAAATGGCCGTCGGACAGCTGCTTCAGTTGTTCGCTTACCTGCATATCCCGCTTCTAAACGTGCCCCTCGGACAACCTCAGAATTCTTGCCAGGTGAGAAGATTAGTCTGTATGTTCCTTTGGTTCTACCAAATAAATTCAATACCCCATAGATAACTCGTAAATTGTTCCATTGTGGCCATAGACAGCGCTCTTCGGGAGGATTGCCCTCTATTTGGCGACCAGTCGGTTTTGGGTTTCCATCAAGTTGTCGACGGTAGATGTTAAAAATGTACGGATCATTCAGTTGATAGTGGGCCCATGTAGCTCCAGCTGGGGATGTAGATAACAGCATTAAAAGCTTCCACAGGGGAGCTGGACAAAGCTTCAGCATTCGCGTGACGGCTGCCCGGGCGATAGATACAGCCAAAGTCGTAATCCTGCAAATATTCCAACCAACGTGCTACTTGTCCTCCGGCTCTCGAAATTTGCGGAGCCGCTGTAATGCTTGATGGTCCGTCCGAACTTTGAAGGTTTTCCCGAGTGAGTAGGGGCGGACGTGTTAAAAAATACACCAAAACTAACATTTCACGGCGCGTAGTGCAATAACGCCTTTCTCGCTTATCAAGCAGACGACTTGCATAGGCAATCATTACTTCCCCATTAGCCGACTTCTGGGACAGTACAGCACCGATAGCTAAGTCACTGGCGTCAGTGTCCAGTATGCAGGGACCGACAGTTGGCGAGAAATTGGTGGATGCGAGAATGGAAAGGGAGTTAAGTTTATCGCCAAGAGTGTTGAACGCTGCGTGACATTCAGGAGACCATACGAATTTCTCGCCTCTCTCTATAATTTTCATGCAATCGGGATGCTCTTTCCGCAAAATACAGAAAAAAATTCCGATAATACGAAGCCAGCCCCATAAAACTGCGTACTTCGCTCACTGATCGTGGTACTGGCCAATCAACAATTTGTTTGACTTTTGTGCCATCGGTTTTTAGCCCTGCGGGTGTGATTACTTGGCCTAGGAGTGATACTTCTTGCTTTAAGAGCACGTATTCTGTAGGCTTCAGTTTCAGGCCCGCCATTTGGAGACGTTCGAGTACATTCCGCGGTCTGGAATTGTGCTCTTCTATTGTGGGGGCTTGAACAATAATGTCATCGAGGTAGATTAAGAATGAGCTTGGTACCAAATCTTGCAACACTCTCTGCATTAATCGCTGAAAAGTAGCAGACACGTTAGCTAGGCCGAACGGCAGTGTTTCAAATTCATACAACACGGATGGAATGATAAATGCCGTCTTTTGACGATCTGCGGGGCGGACTTCAAACTGCTAGTGCCCCGAGGCTAGATCAAGCGTGGAGAACCACTTTGCGCCATGCAAAGCATCGAGTATGATATCTATGTGTGGCAGATGAAGCATTCGGACGTCTGTAGTCAACGCATAACATTAAGCTCTTGTCCTTCTTTTTAACCAACACGATGGGGATGCCCAGGGGAGAAGTCAATAGGCGTATAACCCTCTTGTTAAGCATGTCTTCAATCATGGTATTCAATTATGACTTATAGTGGGCAGGAATTCTACTGGAGGGTTGTCGAAGAGGGTGGTCGTCACGTGTATCAATTTCGTGCTGTAAAAGTCCAGTCCACCTATGTTCCTCGCTAGCGTACTGAAACACGTCCAGGAAGCTGCGTAAAAAGCTTGCCAGCATGAGTCTTTCGGTATGGGGCGAAGCCGCCCTAATTGGTTTGTCTACCCTGGAACAGACGTCAGTCTTTGTTTCATGTAAGCCCAATGGTTGAATGTTTTTTATTGTGTTGCTAGCCGCATGTCTTATATATTCTAATGTTTTACGTTCGTGACTGAAGAGTGTTAGCGAAATGTTAACATCTCGCGATGTATGTCCTCTATGGCTATTGGTGAACTGGATCAAGGGAATTGAGTGTTTAAATTAGTTATGGTTGTATTAAAATCGATTCCAGTTAATTCATGTTTTCGGAAGCTTCTGGTACGTTTACTGTTCGCGGCTTGCCTTCCACTCGGATATTCTTAGTATTATAACGAAAACAGATTGCCTGTGAGGATGGGTCGATCTTATCGTAGTACCGTCGTAGGAAATCCATTCCTAGAACCGCGCTCCATGGCAGGTGGCTCCTTACTGCCAACTGATGTCGAGTGGTTAAATTAGCCAGCTGTACTTTGGTCACAACTTGTGAGCCCGTCTGTAAAGTGGTGCCGTTTTCCGTTAATATTTGATGACAATACTCAGGCCGGACTATTTACAATTTAGTTGGGCTGCCACGGCCGAGTTTAAAATAGAACACGAGGCGCCATTTCAATCAAAAAGCAGGTGGCTTCATTGTCTAATCTACAGTTCACAGTTAGTGGCTTATCTACGTCAGCATCCGCGAGACAGATAACAGAACGTATACATGCACACGACAAAAGTCTCCTACCTCGTGTTACTCGGCTCACTGCCAGAGGTGGATTGTGTCCACACTTCTGCGTGCAGGAACCAAACCTCTTACAGTAGATGCAATTACTCGCTGGGGAACGTTGGTGAGGGGAGTTACAAGCCGCGAAACACGAGTTCTGTTACTGAAGAGGTGTCGAGCATTAAATCCTGCACCGTCTCAAGTGCCCGTGCTTTTTCAGCTGTCTTTAGCAGCGACGACGCCGGTTCGCGCAGGAATTTTCCAAGTGATTCTTGATTAGATGACCCAAGACAGAAAGGGTCACGAATCTGACAATCTCTTTCAGCCGCAGATGCTTCTGGAAACGCTCTCAGAGCTAGTTCCCGCAGGTCATGAGGAAACGAATCCACTGATTCCGACGGTTGCTGGCGCCTGACGTGGAACCCTTCGCGATAAACAGGCACTAATTCCGTGCGCCCATGCAACCTCAGGTGGTGAATCTGGAGACACACCACAGACAAGAAATTGCTTCACAGCTGCATCACTCAAAAAACTGAGGATATAAAAGCTGTGGAGCTTGTAGATCACTGCTGATAAGTAGTCTGCCTTTAAATGCCCAGTCATCGAATTCATCATCGGGATTGTAAAAGGGGGGTTGGCGTGATGATGGTTAAAACTTGCAGGATCACTCGTTAATTTAGATGGTAGAATCCGTTGATAACGGGAGTGAAGTGAACTCTGACTTCGCACTAATCCCACTACTGTCATCAAGTGTAACAAGAAAACAAATGTCTATATACGCCAACGATCACAAGCAGTCCCGGCGCAATTAAAACCAGAGAAAAGACGTAACGAACAATCACAACCAGTGTATTGGCGATACAGAGTCTAGGCGGTGATCCGCACAAGGCCAATGGCGACGGAAAATCAAAGTTCCACATATAACGGTTTTCTAATCGTTCTAGACAAGTAAGCCCGGGGGAAATTAAATATCACGATTCCAAGGACGTTCATGTTGTCTGGAACAGGCCATGTAATACGTACGTAGGCAACCTGAAACAGATGACACGGAAGAGAATGTCAGCGGAAATTTCAACTTGCATGCGCAACAGCCACCATATTGTCACATCGTGTTGATTCCGATTTCCCCCAAAACAAGCGACTTCAGTGGTTCAGCGATACAGCGATTCGCACACGTGTTGAGGCTGTGACATGAATAACCGGATCCAGTCTGTTCGTTCGTTTCGATGTCCGGCGGTTTTCTGTTGACCTGAAAGGCGGTCATTGAAAACAGGGTGTAGCACCGGAAAGTACCAAGAATAGAGTAAAATAACAACCTGGAAGAACAGGATAACTTAATAATCTAACGGTTTATCAAGTAGGTGAGAATCCAACAACACTTTGAGACGGTCATTAGAAGAGCAGCTAACAATCTCTAGTGGATGGTCGTTCCAGCAGTTGATAACCCTATAAGAGAACTGTTGTCTTAGGGAGTTCCGAAGTCGGAGCTTATAGAGATTCTTGTCGTGACCTTTTCGATTGTTCTCACTTACTAGGGTGAAGAATTGTTGCACGAGTCCTGTGCTGAAGAGAAAGTGTGTAAGAATTAGGTCACCACGGACTCTTCAAACCTCAAGTGGTTAAAGATCAAGAATTTCGAGGCGAGACTCGTAGGAGAGATGGCGTAAGCTAGCGACCATTTCGGTGGCTACTCGCTGGACACGTTCGATGGCGAGTATATCCTCCTTCAACCCGGTGTAGGCGAATTGATTGGCATACTCGAGCAGTGGTCTTATGCAGACTCCGTAAAGCGTGTGAAAGGCGTGCTTGTCTATCCTGGGGAAGGTTCTTTTTTCATCCCAACAGTCATAAAACCCCTTTTGGCGGCCAGCTGGTGATGACAAGAGAAGGACAAACCAGATGGTGGCCAAATCCCTAAGTATTTCTTGAGGTCTACTTTCGCGATACCTACTACACTTTGTACATCGTGCATCACGAATAGGTTCTTGGAGTCTCCTCAGAGCGACATGTGCGCACACTTGCTGTCGTTTAGATGGAGGTTCCAGTCGTTTGACCAGCACTTAATACCGTCACAGGTCAGTCTGAAATGTATTGAGGCAACACGCGTCCCAGATTTATAAGTCATCAGCATAAAGGAGGGCAATGCTAGGGATCAGCTCGGGGAGATTATTGAGTTGCATCAGAAACAGCGGTGGACCAAGTATCGATCCTTGAGGGACTCCCACGGAGTCTGGGGATGGAAACAAAGGGCCTGAACCGGTGTTTACCTTGAAAATCCTGTTGCCAAGAAGGGAAGCAATCCAGAGCAGAACCTCCCTTTGGACCTCATAAGCTTCTAGTTTATGTACCGGAGGAACGTGTGGGACACGGTCGAAGGCCTTGGCAAAGTCGGAGAAGATAGCATCAGAGATATGACCATTGTCTTTGGCCCCCGTTAGGCTATCCATGAAGATTAACATATTGATTATGCATGACCGATCGGGAAGACAGCCAGACTGGGTCGAAGAGAGAAGGTTATTTGAGAAGAAATGCTTAAAGATTGTGCAGGTTAACAGTCTCTCCATCATCTTGCAGGGGATGCTGGTAAGGTTGATCGTCCGAAAACCAGCAGGAGAGTGACGATCGACTGGTTTAAATATGGGTGAGACAGTGGCCTCATTCCATGCCTACAGATGAGTGCCTGTCCTAAGTATCTGTTTAAACAGATTAAGGAGAGGCACTGCCAAATCGACGGCCGCTTCTTTGAGGATCCAAGAATGGATCGCGTCTGGTCCCATGGCACTATGAGGATTAGTCTTGAGCAAGAGATCCTGAACGTCGAACACAGAAAAGTCAGCTGTTAATAGAGGGTATTGGAATTGTCTCCGTAGGACAATTGGATGCCAGTTTGGCAGATCCACATTGTCGACTGATGAGTAGTATTCTCTGAACACCTCCGCAACCACTTGGGTGTTGGAGGAGGTTTCCCCGTCGGAAAGCCGCAGAGAAAGCGCTGAGGGCTCAGTTTTTCTCCGGCGACGTATATACTTGGGAAGAAAATTCCTATTCTCGCGAGCTACCTGTAGGATTTTTGACTGTACCTGATGGATTTGTTGCCGGATTTCCCGCTCGCACCTGTTTCATACAGAACGAAAGGCCTCTGGATCCTCTGGCTTATCCATTAGCCTCTGCTCAGGAAATAGACGGGAACGTACTTCAAGAGGACCACGTGTGTTCCGCGGAAGCGGTGCACGAGAGAACTTCCATAGTTTTCGGGGAGCAAATGCCTCATCGGCTTCGTGAATGACAGCTTTAAAGGAATGGTGGTTCAAGTTCACTGAGTCGGATGTAAGGCTGAGTGTGCTTAAAAACGTCCTCAGTGCGTTAAAGTCTGCTTTCTGGAAGTTTCGCAATGAAGTCTCTGTTACAGCATTTTGAAGCTAGCAACAGATGAAGTCAAAAGTTAGTAGCATGTGGGTACTGTGTCCTAGCGGTAGTTTGATGACCAATCTATCAACCAGGTGAGCCTCGATCGTAACGACCAGATCGAGCAAGGAGGGTGTCTGTCCTGGACGATGCCTTGTGGGTGGACCGACTTGCCATGTGCAGGCTTTCTCATGGATGAACATTGCCAAGGGTTTCCATAGCCCTCACTCAGAGTCTTCATGGGAAACCGCTACAGAGTTGAGTTCAGGTGTGTTGAAGTCACCCATAATAATAAGATGGGATAAACGCCGGGTGGACGTGAGCCTGTCCAGGGTGGCAAGAATGGCCTCGTCGTCGGATGCACTGCACGACGACGAACAGTATATAAGACCGGCAAGAAGCGCGTCACGTCAACAAAGTTGGATTTTGATCCAGAGCGTTTCACATTTCTCTGGGAAGATAGATTCTCCTACGACAGCTGGCACTAGGAGCTTCTGACTAAGAAAGACGGTAGAACCTCCCATACGTCTTTGAGGAAGTCCATTCAGTACAAAGAGTAACCAGGGGCATGCAGTTTATTCTCAATGATATCCGCGGGAAAACAGGTCTCAAGTAAAACAAGAATGTGAGGGCTGGTTTTGTGAACCAGCTCTCTGATTTCTGGTATTTTGTTCGAAAGTCTCAGGCAATTGGTGTACACGCACTAGAGGGCTACTTCCTTGTTTGGCTGGGTGCAGAGAGAAAGAGAAGTGCACGAGGCAGAGCTTGGGAAGGTAGCCTCACTAATGAGGGGGCGCGTAACTGGTGGAATGTTTTTGTGAGCCCTCTCGAGAGGTGGTGGCTGTTTCATCACAACCTGTGTATTTGTGAGCGTTCTTGTGGGAAGGTTAGTCGGCTTCAGTTGGTCCATGGTCCATGGGCTTCAGACCGCTCTTGCGTTCAGGGCTTCTAGGGTGATTTGCAGTTTTATCCCGCGTGAAAATTTGGGTGGGTTTGTAGAATAGAAAAGAGCTCGGAACGAAATGACACTGATCCATCCCAGGAGAGAGTCGCCGGAATGAGACAAATGTGGGCCATTTTGGACGCTAGAGGGACCTCAGCAAACTCACTGGGCTATAAAGCTTAAGGATAAAATATGTCATCGGAAGTTTTTTGGTTGGGGGTCTAAGAGAACAGTGGTGGTCCTCAACACCTTTGGGATCTGCTTTTCCGGACCCTTGCATGTCAACAGACGCTTGACCTACCAAAAACAGGTGAGGGCAGTAGCCACTGATGTAGATGCTTGTGGTGGTCCATCCGAAGACCCTGGTCCTTTTTTGACAGCAGGGATAAGGACTTCAACGCTAGCCTGGAGTTTGGGGTCAGCCTTGCTGCATAAACTTGTTCTAGCAAGCCGAGAACGCTTCTGCCGCTCCTGTAGTGAGCGATCTGGCGGGACTCCCCTGAGGTTAACGTGGTTTTTTAGTTCTGCCGCTTCTTCCAGTACTTCCCCCGTGATAATCTTTGCAGGTGACGTCACAAGAAATCCCAGTAACTTCTTGGTTGCTTTAGGGCAAAGTCTGTTAGCGGGAACCATGTTTGAAAACTCTGGAGAGGAAAAGGCGTTTAGCACTGCTCTCACTCCGTTGGTCAAGGCTAGTTCTGGGAACTGCTACAGAGTTAGCAGCGATCCACACATTAACCGATTATTACACTGATTTAAGGCAGGGACTCAGTGTTCCTTTGTGCAGTCGTCCTTACTTGCTCAGTATCACGTGGGGCGTCTTTTGTTTTGAGGGCAACCATTGAAAACGGGATGTAGCGTCACTCTTTGGGATGACAGTGAACACTAAAAACGGAATAATTTTACCTGCATAATGAACTTTTGGGTGAATGCGAGTCAAGCAGTGTTTTGGAACGATTACTAGAAGTGCTGCTAACAACTTCATAAAGGAAGCTGCTTTACAGGTTAAAAAACCCTATGAGAAAAGTGCTGCTGCCTAAGAAAGATCCGAGAAGAAAGCCTAAAAGACTTTCCGTTATGTTGTCGTTGGCCCTGATCATTCGTTAAGGTGAAGGACTGTTCAACGGAGCCTACTGTGAAGAGCTGTGTGTGAATTTAATCGCCGCGAAGTCGCCGAAATTCAAGTGGATGCAACTCAAAAATGTGACGTCGTGACTCGTACGCGACATTTCCTAGGCTCACGACGAGCTTTGTAGCCTCAGGCTGGACACTCTCAACGGCCATTATCTTTCCTCAGGCCGGTATGCACGACCTAATCAGCACACTCAAGCAGCAGGCCCGTATAAAACATGTAAAGCGTTTGAACCGCCTGCGTTTTTATGCGGGGGAGGCTTTCTTGTGTGCTTAGGAGGTAGCGGAAACAGCATGGTCAGGTAAAACATTCCAAGTCTTACAATCGCTCAATTAGCAAGGTTCTGTGCCATGTTGAGCTTCTGGTTTGAGCGAGTATCCCGTTTGTCTATTGGCCATGTAATGCGATCACCCTGGATGTCTCAAAAATCCTCAATTTCCCTCGACGTAATAGTCGCTCTACTAGTACCATCGTACCTGTTCATATTACCTTGTGAAGGTAAAGTTACTACGAACGACCGGCATGGAAGTTAGTGTGTTAGCGTGGAGGTCGCAGCTTTACTCGTGACTGTATAATGAATGCGCGTCATCTTCGGTATAGCGGTCTAAATTTACCAGAATAGGAATCTTTCAGCCACCGTCGTTGGAAAGGCCTCTCAGTCAGTCTGACGCCTATTTGAGTCGTGATGATCGGTTGAGGCCTCCGCTGATCCTCGTAATTTGGGCCCCCAGCCTCGAAACCTTGTGCAGATCGCTGAGAAATCGTCGAACTTTGTCCTTTTCGACCGTTGTCACGCGGTTGTCCTAGCGGTTCTCCCACGTCCAACCCCCTCGGGTCTTTAATTTCTACTCTGAAGTCCACTCGCGTAAGTCGAGTGAAACAATAAATAAGGCTTGTTTGCAGACCCGCTGTTTCCCATTACTGCTGATTCGGGCAAGTATAAGATTGGAAAAACGTTGGGTGTACCAACCTAGATGTAACGAACAGGTTTCAAGATATTGGCGAGCCGTCCCGTCCATTATTGTAACCAAGTTCATACGCCAGGTTCATCTTTTTTCATTTTGTATATTCAAACAAATTTATACTTATCGATAAACTTTGCCTCCTAATTCCACCCTGTTCAAGTTATTTATACCTGCCGGAAATTGTGTATACATGTTGCTGGCGCAACTGGACATCTCCTTTTCCATGTTGGAGCTCGGTGAGGTGGATGTGAGACCGGATGCTGTGAGCTTCCATGTCCCGGATTGTGTTCCAAGTGATGTAGAGTATTAAGTGGCACAGCTGGAGTTGCAATTTCAGTTAGTACGCATCACCAGCCAAACTGCTAAGTTCAATTGTTTGGCCACCGCGCTGCCTACGTCGCCGAGCACTTCTTCAGAGATTTGGTGGTCAGACTACTAGGGCGCAACCGTCATAGCACGCTGAAGAGTGAATTCTTAAAGTGAGCCGCCATATCAAAAGGAAAGCGACCGAAGCAGGTCTTTAGCAAAGTTCAGCCAGGAACTTATACTCTATCTCAGTTGGTTCGGCGGTTGAGACAAGTGGAGCTAAAGTACAAGACGGTTGACAAGCCCACCCACCACGTTTGGGTGCAGAAATTGCCGGATTCCATGTGAGCGCTTATTCCACTATTCCCATCGATGTATTCCTCGGTTACTTGGGAAGGATCCACCAGAAACCCACCAAGGAGCACATTTGCGCACCCATCGTCATTTAGTGGAAGACCCCGACCGTCCTACCAGTGCTTAATCCTGCCAAGATCAATCGATAGTGAATTGGGATCAGAGATATTCCAGATTTTTAGGTCCTCAGAGTGTAAAAGGGCGCCGCTGAACATGTTGTCCAGAAGGTCATCGGCGCAGACGAGAAACGGAGGGAGACCAAGAATCAACCCTTTAGGAGCCTCCGTAAGAATCGGAGGGAAGGACAAAGGGACTGAACCGGTTTTGTTTGAAACACTACCAGGCTTATCGAATTTTAGCCCTCCGTGAAACACTTAGGCCAGAGCACCTTACGACCCGAACGTGTCACAATAAGTGCTGGCGTCGCCGGCGAAGATTGTGATGTCTGCTGAGGGCAATGCCCTAATGCGAGGCTGTTCAGGGTCGGCTACCGACCTAGTCACGGGATGCAGAGGAGTTTAGAAGACCTCGTCTGTCCTTTCAAAATAGGCGGGCGTTAAGCGATTGATGCTAACCTTGTCCCGAAAACCCTCAGGCCTAAGTACGCAGAAACGGTTCTCCCGCTGAAGTAACTTTGTGAAATCACTCGAGCGGGCGTCGCGGACCGTCGACGCGAACAAACATGTACGTACGGTCGTGGTGGCCTCTGGGAACAAATACCTTGTGATTTTGTTCTCGCGTGCCGGTGACACGGAGTTGACGCACACGTGAAACAAGCCGATTCGCGTAGAAAGCATCATATCGAAGTGCGTCTGCGGCGGACAATGAATAATCGCCAGGAGGACGCAGCGGTTGGCCGCAAAGAACTTCGGCGCTGAAAACCTGGAAGTCAGCACCGAGGGCCGCGCGGCTGCCAAGCAAAACAGATAGCAGGGATTCTGCTCAACTAATTGCATCGACGGTGGTGAGGGCTACTTTCATTTGTTGATGAAGGCTTTCTGCCTTGGCGTTCGTAACCCGAAGACAGTGATAATGATATATTTCTCAGCGCATATGTGAGAAGCACGCTTGGTTATGCGCGATCACTGTAGATATTTATAAACAATATAAAAACGATTAACTGAACAGTAGCACGAACTTAAAGCCTACTTTCAAAAAGGACGTGGTCAGAAAGCGCTTGACTGTAGTTCATTAAACTTTGATGCACGCAACAGAGAAGGAGATCGTTCGCTCGCTACACAGATTTAGCCCAAAAAATGGGATGTCACACTAATTTACCTTTTATAACGTTGTGGGATGAGCAATTTTTTAAATGGTCCAAGGTCACTCCGGGGAGAAGGTCAGAAAGCATCTTTGAAGCGTTTCGTCATTAGGGGATAAAACTGGCGTCCGGAAAATGTCAAGATAGGTCGGCTTTGGCGAGGCAGGGAAGGAAATATCAAAATCTAGCAAACGGTTCGGCATATTCTGACGCAGGATTAAGTCGATTTTTCGGAAACGTCAATAAGTTGAACGTCCGGTGAACCGTCCAGCCAAGACGAAGTTTCGTGTGTCCATCCGTCGTAGGAAAGCTTCGCACGTGGAGTTGACTGGGTCTGCTTGGAACATTCTCCAGATGCCTGTGGGAGGACGACAGTTTCTGTGCTGGTTTCCATGAGGTAACTAGCTCTCGATTCGCGGTCTCCAAGTGGGAACAGGCAACTTCAGGAGCCGACAACGCCGGTCATCGCGACCTACCGTCCAGCTAATTTCCCTAATCCCTTTTGCAGAAGGAATGAGGACAGCGGCAGAAACGAAAACGGTCATCAAGCTGCTGTTGGTACCAGCAGTGACCGGGCTTGACACTCCTAGTAGGCACTCGTCGTTTCCTAGAAATCCACTGCGTAGTCCTTCTACTGGGTTTACGACAGGAAAGGTGTGAGCGTGAGCTTCGAGTGCTGATCACTTGAATTTGACGTGTGTGCTGGCTCGTATGGTCGATCAGCAGTGATGGGAACTTCAGTGCTGGCGAGAATACTTGGAAGAACCGTTCCCTGTGTGCTTCCCAGATGCGGTCAGCAACGTCAGCTAAGTGCGACTGATCCGCCTGGCTGTTGCTGCTAAACGTATTTTGCACATCCCTGGGCAGACGCTAGATCCGCTTTTTCTTCAAGAAAGGCTCCTCAAGCTGTGTTGTGTCGGCGAAGCGTTGCAAGTGGCGTAAAAGCTGTGACTGCTTCTGGTCGCCTAACTCCGTAGTACCCAGCAGCCGCGCGATGCGCTGAAGATGAGAAAGGCGAAGGCGCTTGATAGTGCCCTCTTTTAGCTGCTCGTGTAGCTTGACTGGGTTTGACAGTTCTGAAATATCCACCACCTCGTCAAGGATGTGAGACGGTTGGTAGCAACCGTGTTATGGAAATTAGTTGGTTCCGTGGTAAAGTTTCGTAACGCAACATCGGCCTCTAACTGTGCAAACTAGCATCGAGGGTTATTCACTAGGAACGGTACTACTGAAATGAAAGATGAACTGAAGGAAACGTCTGAAGAACTAAGAACGTGCCCCTGAGTGTTGCCGAGCCCGTCTGCTGTACCTCTGGCCCCCAAGATCAATCAGTGTTTCGACCGAAAGATGGCCATAGGTACGATGGCGGCCATACCGGAGAAGGTGTAGATTGTGTCCAAATCCAACGCCGTTTTCCCTGGTCGTCTCAATCATACGTCAATGAATGGCTCCGATGAAACTCCTGATGATCTCTTGGAGGAAGTGCTGATTTTAGAGACCGAGCCATTAGATATAAGACGCAAGCTATGCAAGCCTCGCAAGAGCAGTCATAGTTCCATACCTGTCCAGATAACACGGATCAGACCTAATGCTGCTCCAGTGGACAACCTCGGCCCCTCTGCTCAACACCGGGCTTTAGGAGCGCCCCCTTTGGTCTAGACCCTATTCAGCCGTAAATGCGGGCTAACAGGCAATTGAGTCTTCGAGCCAGCCGTCCGAAAATTGAGTTGGACAGCTCTTGTAGATCACCGAGTGACTACTTCAACTTTATGTGGAACTTTGAAGATAACCGGGCAAATAGTTGGCCGGCGAGATATCGAAGCTTTCATGTTTGTTGCAATATTGTCGAGGTAGTGCAAAACGGGCGAGTAAACACTGCGCGCTCTAGCTTGAAGAGGTCGCACTTGCCGAGGCTAGAAAGACTTTGCACTGACAATTTGACCGTTGTGTAATATCGCGCAAGCAGTCAGTAGTGAGTTGGTTGCCGGCGGCATCGGTAGTTAACCTGGACTAGCCAATCAGATGAAGGGCTTTCGAGCGATGTTGGCGCATTTAGATTGCAGTGTGGAATAAAATTTCTCAACCAGCTTCTCTGAAGCAGTCGAGAGACTGCCTCAACACACATAAAACATGGATAGGAGTTGCTGAGAGCACAACTGAGTATAAATACACGTCCAGTTAACCTCTTGCTCGGATTAGTAGTCCAATGTCCTCTGGACCCTCAGGAGTCAGTTATTCAAGGTGCAACATCGAAGGAAGTGCACCTCATGGGAGGACGAGCCTGAAATTTCCGGTGTGTGATAACGACCGCAATGTGTATAAGTATGTCTTATCGGTCAGTCCTTGCGGCGACATAAAGCAACGCTGATGAACACCGGACATTGTTTTGTCAACGTGAAGGCAAGCCAAGTAACAACGTCGTGTAAGGTTCAGGCATGACAGGTTATACTAGGCTGTGGTCGAAATTAAAACCATCATTACGTGTACCTACGTCCAGTGCATACGGTCTGTATTTAGGAATCGTTCCGATAAAATATTTTCGTCCGGAATTGCCCGTGGCGACGTACGGCTTTTCAGGTAACGGATCTATCACTAATTCGCTCAAACAGTCTGCTCCAATGTTTATTGGTTTGTAGGTATGGCCCCGTCGAATAATGTTCCTTAATTTCCGCAGAAATTTTGCAACACCGTACAGCCAAGGATCAGCTGCTTCAAGCTTGAGAACAGCACCTTCCTACCAAAACTGGTTCATTTTTATAATGAAAAGCTGCCGTTGACGCAGACTGACGCCGCCAAGCAATTTTTGATAGATTACTGATGATTAGTCGGGGATTTGTTTTATTTTCAAGTTGAACATCACTCACATCTGATCTCAGCGTTTGCATTCAGATAAAAGTTCCAGCCGGCCCCTTTCGGAAAAAAGCACTAGACTCTAGTTTCGCTCTCATTAGAGCTTGTCAGTAGCGCATATCCTTGCCACGGCCGGGATTTGAACTCCCGCCATTCCAATCATGAGACAACCGTGTTGACAACTGTGCCATTGACCTAACATCGGGCACAACCGAATTATCAAATATGAACTTTCAACCACTCTCGCTTGTGAGCAATGATCAGGTTGCCCGATCATCTCAAGAGGAAATACAATTACTGGCTTGTTAACTCCAGTCGATAACTCCGCGGTTAGGACATCGGAGACAATTCAAGATCAGTGATCTCTATGAGTCTGCAAATGGTTGAAGGTTCAAATTTGACAGTTCGATCGTGCCTGATGTCAGGACAATGGCGCAGTGGTCAACACGGTGGCCTCATTATTGGAATGGCTGGAGTTCAAATCCTGGCTGTAGCAGGGGTATGCACTACTGACTAGCTCTAATGAGAGGGGAACACCAGTCTAGTGCTTCTTTTTGAAAGAGGTTGGCTGGATAGTCTATCTGAATGCGAAAGCTGCGATCAAATGTGGATGGTGTTCAACTTGAAAACCGCAGGTAGAAAAGGGACCCACTTGAGAGATATTTCATTCGAGAATTTCACGAAAATAGGCTTGAGGGTTCCAATGGGACACGGCATCCCTGACGCGCTTTGAGTACTGGAACAGATGCTGTGCATTGACAGCCTTATGCAAGTGTGACAACTTTAGGCTGGGGTCTCGGAGGTTCGCCTAGTACCACTCACCAGAATATGTAAACATTGCCGCAGTATGTCTAGTCTCACGAGACACTACTGTCCGGAGGACAGGTGTTTTAGATTTTGCTGACAGAAGCATTTCGGAAGACAAACGGGTTTCAGTGGGGAGCAGACAACTTTTGAATTGAACTAAAAATGCATAACACCTAATGATGACCACTGTGGGATAGCCCTATCGAAGAAAAAAGGTGGTCGGTTATTGCACAATAATAAAGAGACGGCTGGAGGTCGTTTCACCACATTGCAGACAAGGATAAGCTGTCAACCCACTCCCGCCTACCAACGAAAGCAGGGGCCTTCAGAATCTAACCCCGCCAAAGTGTTGTCTCAGAGAATATCACAAGCCTTAGGCAAGTAAACGAAATTCTGACTGAGGAATCCGAGCTTTCTGTTGAATTCAAAAGAACAACGACCGAAGCTAGCCGCTTTACCTTGTTTGTCAAAAGGAAAACCCTGGGGGTAAATATGTTCTGGGATTTTCCAAGCTGGGATCAAGTATTGGACTAAAAAATTCCGGTGGAAGCATTTCCAGAGCCAGAAATTGACCACGAGGGTCAGTATGATGCATTTGGAGGTGAAAACCGGAAAAGAAATGTAACGATTCACGTCTGATAGTTGAGTTACGCGTAGCCCAAAAAACCGCTTCCAAAAATGAGAACAAGATTAGATCCAAAAATTTCTACGATAATATTAACGAAATGCATCAATAGTTAAGAAGAGAAAACCTCAATCGTTCGCAACGATAGTCTTGTCCAGCAAAATCAACAGTTTCTCAACAGGACCAACAAGGTCAAAGATGAACCGACACGCCAGCAGACCAGGACAAGAATGGCCACTCGCGCCGCGGACATTTAATGACGTATTAGTCCAATATAACAAAATGAGGTGGGTGAGGCAGTGGGAACGAGTGTCAGGTTTGTGGGAGAAATGGGGAATTCAAAAGATGGGGACGAATATTCTCAGTTCGTGGATCAATAAATTTACAGCGCCCGCCAAAATTTGTCTGCATCTGACAGACCGCTGGTTATGCTGTACAGTTCTGACTCCCTATCTATCTATAATTAATATAACTATCCACACGACATACGTTGGTGACCTCACGAACCGTAGTGTCTAACTCGTGCCCCTCTAGCAACAGAGGCGCCTCACATCTCTCCTCATTAGACCGGTCTTCGTGCGAACCTCTACAGTACGGACTAGTTCGTCCGCATCTACTTCACATTTCTTAACTAGTCTCAGGGGCCACTGATCCCTAGTCAGTCCATCGGATACAACAGGAACCACGTCACCGACCTGGAAATTACGTTGCCTTGTCAATCACCTCAAGCGCACTTGCAACGATGACACATACTCCCGAGACCACTTTTTTCGGAAGGTAGGTACCATGTTATTCGCTTGTCCCCAACACTTAGTGTACCTGTCTACTAGATTGCATTCTGAGGCCAACCGTGTATTGCTTCTCAAGAGAAGCAAGTCATTCGGGGTTAGAGCGATGTTATCAGGACCGTCTGCGGCAACAGGAACTAGTGGTCTGTTGTTTAAAATACGATGTACATCAGCCAATAAAGTTAGAAGGGTTTCGTCATTGGTTCGTTGCTCTCGACAGATTGCGCTCAAAATACATCTGCCAGATCAAATCAATCGCTCCCATGTTCCACCCCGATGACTAGCATACGGTGGGTTGAAGTGCCACTGAATTCCCTTTTGTAAGAGCTCGTCATTGACAGACCCGCTACCTAAGTTGTGGACCCAGCCTCTAAGCGCTTTGTCAGCGGCTACAAAATTGGTACCGTTATCAGAAATAATTGCCCCAGGCCCACTTCTACGTCCGATGAATCGTGACAGGACCATGACAAACTAATCGGTATTCAACGCGTGAGCCACTTTGATATGCACTGCTAGGGACTGTAGGTACGTGAATATACATCCATACCTTTTTTGGAAGTCCTTCTCCTCTTCACACAAAAGGGTCCAAAAAATTCCAACCCAACGTTCGTGAACGGATGCCACGCCGGGTTTACCCTAACAGGTGGTGAAGAGGTCATTAGCTGCTTACCGACTACAAACACAACGTCGACGGCAGGCTAGGCAGGATCCAGTGACTCGCTTAACCGCCGCGCCACCCTGTATAATCCAGAAGTACCTCCTTAGTGGACAGAACACATGAGATCGTCCGGAATGGCCTTCGACCTCGTGATGATATCCTATAATAAGGTCAACGATGTGATGGTGCTTAGGCAAAATAATGGAGTGCATGGTCTCAAAACTGTAAGCTGATAGCGACAGTCGATTTCCTACCCCTACGACTCCTTCAATCATGACGGGGAACAATTTCTTCAAGGAGCTCCTTTGAGAGAGAACAGGGAGGCTATCACAGTTAGACAGCCGGGACAGCAAGGCTACTTCCTCGGGGAGGCACACTGATTGTACTGATCTAATCAATTCTACTTCCGCCGCTTTGATCTCCTTCAAACTGAGGGGGCCAGCTTTCAAAGTCAATTCCGAGCGCCCGCCGTGGAGTTCCATAATGTAGCACTTTAACCGGGTAGGCCATAACACGGCTCTAGGCAATCGACTTCAACTTGAACATGGAAGAATAAGGTTATGCAGACCGTTTACTTGAACGACAAAGTTGGCATGAGCCGGCGTCTTCTTTAGTTCAACGTCGTTGGGCCCAAAGAGAGAGTTGGGTTCCGGAGGCCAGGACCTGCAAGGCAGACTCGATAACTCGGGGTCTTTCAATCGCTTGTCTCTTATTGGGTTGCCCGTCAAACCGCGCGAAGCTAATTCAACAGGATTTTCTTCGTATCTCACGTGTCTCTATTGTTTGGGTGTCGGCGACTGATGGACCGCAGAGAGGTGGTTAGCCAAAACGTGCAAAGCCGAGTTGACACATTGTGTATATAACAGAGGACGACCATGGAATCATTCCAAAAATAACAATATTGGAACATCTAACCCAAGTTGTTAACGATGGCCAAGACTTCTGTGACTAATTCGAGTCGCGGGATAGTCACCACTTTAGATGGTGCAACTCTAGTCTTGCTAAACAGTTGTGCACGATTCCTGGTACCTTCATTTGAGGTGAAGCATCCATGTGCCACTGTCCCACAACCCCCTTCCGAGGCATCACAAAATATATGCAGCTCGAATAGCGCTGTAACAATAACCTGCGAAAACAGCGTGCAGCGTGGAACTCGGAGGTCATTAAGAACCTTTAATCTCACCAGCCAAGCTTGCCACTCTTTGCGATCTTCTAGACGCAACGGCTCGTCCCATCTCTGCTCGACATCCATTGAACTGAATTCAGGACAGCGTTCTAGCTCATGAATCTACTTGCACAAGAGACAGCTATCTGCAGGGGGCGATAAACACTGCTTAGTTATAATAATAATAGTATTTTTCTCGACCCATTTGTGAGAAACACGCTCAGGAGAGTGTGATCAACGTAATGATTTTTAAGCATATACATATTTTATCACCAAATTTGACAATTGTACAACGAGTCAGTTATTTGGCTGAAATTTATCCGCAGAGAGTTTATGCTGTAGCCAATTTACCGTAAATAAATGGGTTTGGAATATCGTGGGAGTAATTGTGGACGGAATATTTAGGAAAGCATGGAATATGCCTATTGTATTGTGAGAATTTCTTTGTTTTAATGCGCGAACGATGTTTATCAATGACGCTAAAAATTTGCGCTAAATTAACAGCGAAATATGTTGACGAGATAGCTAAAGTTTTGCGATCTGGTTGATAGAGCGAATAAGGAACCAATGATTAATGAACATGCACCGTAAAATTTGTAAGCCATTTTTCTGAGGACTTTTTATTCGATATTCCTTGAAATGTGTGCCGACAGTCGATAAGTTTGGGTCAATAGGATCATCCTCACGTGCGATGGGAAACCACTGAAATTTTGAGGCGTCGTTGGCAAGTAGATAAGGCCGCAGCTGATGACTTCTAAATATAATGCGGGCGGATCCCGGCGTGGTCTGCTTAGAGTAGATATTGCTCACCGTAATCGGCGTAAGCTGCTTTGGCCCTAAGGTAACCAAAAAAATGTGTACAATACTTAAGTTACCTCATCACTATGAAGAAGTTATATCACGCGTCTTCCGGAAAGCAAAGCGATTCAACGATAAGTGAGGAACTGTAAGGCATGAAGCCATTCGGGGTTAAAAGTTCGACGGTCAGCCTACGTGCACCTTATAGTCACGACGCCACGACCTACGGTTGAACACACTGACGTCTATGCTCGACGGTCAGCCTACGTGCCCCATCAGAGAGAACATCACGATATTGAAATATCGAAATACGTTCATTATATTAACATGCTATCATTATCTAGGATATTTTGTCAGAAATCAGGAAGGCTGCATGCTTTCGGTGCCGCTTCAGTAGAAGTCCTCTTCTTGCTGTGCATGCTGGTCTACAGTTAAACCGTATGTAGCGTGTTGAGCGGGGTATCACTTACGTTTGCCGGTGACGTCTGTGTTGTCATTTGCGAACACTTTCACTTGGACCCGCTTGCGTAGGGGAACAACGCGAAACTCATCTTCAGATGTATCATCAATGAATACTGGAGCTGCACACGGCCTGTGTTTTCGTTTCAACGTCGGAGTTGGCACTGTGTTTGAGGTCAATGCAACTGAACATGCATAGTTAATGATATCATAACTTACCTGGCGAGGGGGGTTGTAACTTCCCCGTGCAGATGGGGCAGTGCGATATGTCAGCATTATTCATGCACTCCACATGGAAAAATAACTGGTCCTTATCGCATCGATAACCAGTCGTATTAACGGGCTTATCACAATATCCACAGGGCAACCCCATGTGAACATTATTCTCTTACCTTGGCTGTTTTGCATTCCACAACAGAAGAAGGGGGAAGTCCGTGTGTGGTAAGGCCGCCTTAGCTGTCTCAATGGACCGCTGCGTGAAGGCTATGATAGCCTCGAAAACGCGGCTTTCTATCCGGGGGTTTACATTGTGCAGCTTGGCTAA
The DNA here is from genome assembly GCA_008508345.1 of Paragonimus westermani. Lineage (NCBI taxonomy): Eukaryota > Metazoa > Platyhelminthes > Trematoda > Plagiorchiida > Troglotrematidae > Paragonimus > Paragonimus westermani. Next base: position 135,082 of record QNGE01001688.1, read on the forward strand.
CCCGTGATGCAACATTTTGTAATCCAGTTGAAATGTATCGCTGCCGGCCACCGTCACCTCTCGGCGGAACATACTACTTTTGGGTAAATTGTATTCAGCAAGCCATCGTCGATGGATTGGGAAACGGCCTAGAGCAAATGCGGTCATAGTTAACAACAACGTACTGTATGGATAGAAGTGTTTTTGAATACGGACAGCATATGATTACACGGTAACCACATGAACCTATAGAAACTGCACTCGCACGTGCCATCACTGATGTTTACTGTATGCTGTGATTGGCAGCATGTATCGCGGGATCTGTGCAATGGGAATTATGTGAACTGAACTCACCAAACACGTCGTACTCCACGAATTTCGCTCTTACGTCGCTTGTGTTTTATACAACGGAATGCCATCTAACAGGTAAACTCAACGGCAATCACACACACATGATCATATTTCAAGCGTCAACTGCCTGATTTCTTGCTTGAAACAAGCACATACAGAACATTGTAATCCTTCAGGTACCGATTAAAGCAACTTTTGAACTTGCTGAAGCTAGTAAATTCGCGATCCTCAAAGACATCTTTGAAGCCCTGTAAATAATCCATGACCTAAAATGGAATATAAGTTAACCTCGGTCAAATATTAATCACACGCGAAAAAATTCTTCATAAGATACTACATTTATACCGTCACAACACCCACCTTCGCTAATTTCGATCTCGGCGCCGAATGAAGGACAAACTGATTTACGGTCGACTAAAACAAATTTTTTCAACTTTCCTGATGCTGTCTGTCATGGAAATCGATGACTTTCACAGTCCTGGGCGATACCACGGAAATATCGTCCAGTGTTCAATGATTTCTCATTTTATCGCCGTCTAATGGCAGATTTCACTCCCTGCGGGTAATTTTCATCGTCATATGAGTGGAGCAACAAAACGGACAAAAACAGATAATATACGAAGGGAAAATTCAAGCTCGAGCAGAAAACTTCCAGTTTCATAGTTCTGAGAAGATAGTGCTTGGGGTCTGCACAATTCGATAAAGAAGTTGATTTGTTACATCAATTTAGTCTCCACAAGGTGGTCGCTGGCCTGAAGCTCAAGGTCGTGCCAAAAATAACGGTGGTCGAAGGATGGAGAGAATGTATTGACGAAGAATTGGACCATTATTCCATGTAGCTAATCCCGAGAAAATGTGCAGATAAGTTTATCATGATGTGAGCGAGGTGGGGACGCATATACTTCCGCGTGAAATGCATGGACTTATCGATCGGACGTCATTCTTCGCTCAAATTCTTAAGAATTTTAAGGTGCTCGCGATATGCCTAACCGTTGCGGAATTTTAGGTGTCCCGGAGGGGTGGAATGTTTTCTCGCGCGGGATATTTCAGTGAAACCATGAACGGAGAGCGGAATCATGTGATAATAGGGATAACGTAAAACTGACCATTTGAGCTATGACGAACAATGGAGTATATGATATTCTGGCGTAACCTTTGATATGATGTTAATGACACTGTGTTAATCCATGAACTATATACCACATGCGAAGAGCTGTTATTGAATAACGCGAAAGGAGATCGATTATCAGATACCCTTAGTGTACGATTATTGACGGATTTCGATGTCAATTATCTTTGTACAGACGGTGAATGAGAAGAATGTTCGACAATACCGAGAGTTTGCTGGGTGGTCTATCATGGTAAGTGGAGGCCCTCGCCTATCTGCTGGTATCTCTCAGTATGTTCAATTTGTTCAGCCATACGTCACAGCGGAATCGGTGATTTTGGGGTCACTGTCGTAGGCAACCTGGACAAACCTACTACGAGAAATTCGAGCATTCCGTGAAATAAACTCGCGAGGTTGTTCAAAAGTAGGCTGCTGACCGAACAACGGTGCACTGTCCACGAACTCTGCCTATTTGTGTTGCATGTTAACTGACAGCGACTTAACAAATCTCTCCGAGCTGGTTACAGAGTTCATATTAGAGAGGTAGTTCATTTGGGTTAAAGCCATCTCACAGCTCTGCATCTTTATTGATAACTTGGAAAGAGTATCTGCTGTGTTGTATGCAGTCCTTCCCGCAGGCAACATCCCATTGATGGGGGAACGAGCAACATGGTACGGCTGCCCGTACAAATCACCCAGCATTTCGCGCTCTCGGCAATAGGAATAGGTTGGCGGAAGCATGACGCACACTTCAATGGCTTCTCTGGCACGACCTCTAAAATAATGCAACAAGTACAACAACCGTTGACCGTCATCTGATACTTTCTCTTCGACGTAACACCCAAGTTGTCGAATAAACTTCCAGTAATGTATTGAGTCACCATTAAACCAGCATAATCCAACCTTAGGAAGGTCAAGACTAGCGGCTGTTGATAAGACAGAATGCGACGGATGTACTGGGATGGGATGTTCATCGAGCTGTACTGGCCTCAATCCTGGAGCCAGCATTACGTTCTCGTTCTCTAAATGCTGCTTTACTTCAGCATCCCGATCAACCGGAAGCTCTTTCTCGAGGTCACCGTCAGCATGAGCAGCCTCATCTTCAGCTAGGCCAAGCAACAACCTAGCCTTCTCAACTTTCATTCTTGCCCGGGTCAACTAACGCTCTAATGTGAATTCCGCCAAGACTTCTCGTTCCTTAAGCTCAGCCAGCAACAACGTATATTTAGCCTGCAAACTCTTTAGACTGCGTGTGGATGTAAGACTATGGCTTGAGCCAGAACCTGAAACAGCATCTACAGAACAGCGGACTTGCTTGTCACATCCGGAGTCTTCCTTGAGTTCCATGGGGTCGGATTTCCTTGGCACCAGCAAATTCCAAGCTTCGTCTGATTGAGTACTGCAAAGATTCACGTCTGATCGTTGAGTTACGCGTAGCCCAAAAAACCGCTTCCAAAAATGAGAACAAGATTAGATCCAAAAATTTCTACGATAATATTAACGAAATGCATCAATAGTTAAGAAGAGAAAACCTCAATCGTTCGCAACGATAGTCTTGTCCAGCAAAATCAACAGTTTCTCAACAGGACCAACAAGGTCAAAGATGAACCGACACGCCAGCAGACCAGGACAAGAATGGCCACTCGCGCCGCGGACATTTAATGACGTATTAGTCTAATATAACAAAATGAGGTGGGTGAGGCAGTGGGAACGAGTGTCAGGTTTGTGGGAGAAATGGGGAATTCAAAAGATGGGGACGAATATTCTCAGTTCGTGTATCAACAAATTTCCAAGGAGTATAAATATTGTAGCGAGAAGACGTCCAATAAAGCACAATCTTTATTGTCCAAACTGCTAATCCCATGCAACGCGCGCTCTCTCGTTTATAAGTCGTAATTCCAACCCGAAGCACCCCCCGGTTCCCGTTCACACGTCGTGTGCACTTCTAACCGGTTTACGTGCGTGACCGGTGCCTTCTATCGGAGGGTTTTTCGCTTGCCATTCCTCGTCTGTTTGTCCGATTCCGTTGCGCGTTGGCTCGTCCGGCTGCTCGTGCTGTCCGCCATCCACCCAGTGCTGGCCTTGACCGTATCCCAACATCGTGTCGAGATGTTCCTCTGAATGTTGGAAAAACCACGCCTCCGATCTGGCCGTCTGTCGTATTTCGCCTGCCCTGCCTCGCCCGTTGGTCCGATCTAGTCGAGCGATGACTCATCCGGTCGCGCACGTTGTCCTTGATCCGATCGCGGCAGGTTTTCGAACGTACCTCCCCCCCTAGTTGAGGTATTCGGCCGAGCGTTCGAAAACTCGCACCCCCGACCTGGCAATCCACCACAATATGAGCAATTTTTAGATTCAGCAGATTTTCTCTCATTGCAACGGAACAATACCCTGAACAAAATCCTAACACTTCTACAAAATATATTTTAATATTTCACGAAGAACTGAAGAAATCTCTACACACGCGCGGACAAACTTTTCCCAATTGTTTCGACCATGAAGAGCTATACCGGCGGATCACACAATCGCCCGTACCTTTCCCCGGGTAACCTATAGTTCTTGTCGTTCCCCGGTGCACGAGCAGTCATTTCGTCCTGACGTAACCAGTGGATTTTGGTTTGATTCGGCTCAACTCCGCCTGGTCGTCCCCCATTACTGAGTGGTAGTTAGTTTTACGGGCAAAGTTTCGTTGTACGAGCACATCACTTGTTCAGTTTCTGAAGATTTCTCACATCTGAGATGAGAAGTTTGCTCTCATTCGACACTCAGTTAATTAATGTCATGTCATATCCGGTCTTCACGAGCACCTTCTCATCATCTGTCTCGAGGATACATTCTCCCCTCCAGCGTTGGATACTGAGAAAGGCGTATACTGTGCCATTGGATTACCTCTACCTCAGCGTGATCTCTAATCCATAGTGAACCATTCAGTGATGCGTGGCGAAATCTCTGCAGTGGTAGATTTGTGTCTCAGTTTTGTTGCGCAATGTTGTGCACTGCATTATAGTTATTCCTAAGTACGTCGGACACTTCAAGGAATCCCCAAGGAGCATTTCTGTCACAGACTGTCGGGGCGAAGCCCTGGGCCTATTCTTTTATCGTCCTTACGATATGTTTAAAAGGGTTTTTCTTCCCACGAGCTCAATATGTTCCCGGATTTCCCGTCTATGCCTAGCTCGGAGAGGGTGGAAAGCACCTCGGTCCTTCCGGTCCTCCGCAGCCTCATGCCCGGAAAATAATTGGCAGCGACCGTCAGAGAGACAACTTTTTGTGCCCGGAGCGGTTGGTGACGGGAAAATGTAAACGGTTCGTGTGTTGCGATTAAACCGTTTGCTTATTTAACTGCGGTTTGAAACGCGTGGGACCCCAGAACCATGTTCCAGAAGAAGCAGTCCCAATTAACCTCCTGGGCCACTAAAGCCAACCTGAATGAAATTTAGAAATTTGGATTTTTAGTTTGGTTGTTGCACTCGATGGCAGATAAAATCGAAGACGTACGCGGAGTAGTCGGTGTGCATAAACGGCAGCCTGACTACCACCCTGCATACCAGACAAACCCCAGTAGAGATTGCTAGGTCCCGTACTGAGAGTTTCTGATCGAGACGATGATGCGTCTGGGGGTTAACAACTCATGCTCACACCCTTCATCGTGCCAACATCAGTAAGAAATTCGAGAGTCAGCCTACCCAGTCCTTGATAAACACCGATATTAAGTTCGTCTTGGGCGCATAATTAGCGCATGAGAAAAACGCAGTTGTCCTGAAAGTTTTCTAAGCTTGGTAGAAGACACTCACCGTCGAATGTCGAGGACGATGAAAAACGATGAATGGCTTTCACTAGGATTATCTTGGTCACACAATTTTGGTCGTGGCCACGCAGTTTCGCGTTCATCAGTGGACTGTTCCCCTCCGATAGCATGGGGTGTCAGGAGATTCCGCTCGAGGAAAATTGCACAAAATCCATTCTCCTTCGAAAGCAGTTTGCTCGATAAGGTGAATATCCTGAGATGCTCGATTCATTTTCACGGATATCACCTGAGAAACCTGTCTCCAAAGGGGCAAAGATGTATGCATGCACCCAAGAGTTACTTTCCCGTTCTTTTTGCGGGGAGGGACAAACATGATTGTAAAGACGATCTTGAGGAATGAGACAGGACTGAGGATGGTTGAGAAGTTGGCTTCGTTCTGTTCTGTTCAGTCGTCCAGGCGGCACTCTTTTGTGGCTGTGAACGCGAAATCACCGCCTGTGTGCACTTTAATGGCCCGTAGGATGCTCGATTGGCATTTTCGGTGTCGCAAATTGCGGCCTCTGTACTCTTGTTAAATTATGCCTCTGAGGAAAGATTTTGGAAGTCTTCAACCCCGGAAGATTTGGTTCTCTCGCCTGCTGAGAGGAGGGTATACGCAGTGTTTTTGGACCATCGATAGGAACACCTATTTTAGGTGGATTGGAAAAATGTAGTTCGGTTCAAACTTTCTTGCCAAAATCTCGAAGAGGAGAATTTTCTGATTGACTGACTGACGGGTTTTGCAGCAAGTAACTGCGGAAACGATATTCGAGCACTGTTCGCACGCTAAAAACCTGCGTGTGTTTGGGTGTCAGCTGGTGAAATGGAGCCTGCAGAATTGGCATCTGCCTTTTCGAATACAGAGGGGATCCGAGTTGAGCATCTGTGGGAAGGAAACTACAATCTCATTCCCCTTCGGTCGGCTTGATTTATGGTTCAGTTTTTGGTCTACTGTTTTCGCCTCACCCACTCTTTCCCGAAGCGGTCAAGAGACAAGCCTCTCAGGTTGACGTTGGCGGACGTCAAAGTCTCTGTTTTCCTCAGAGTTGTCTCGAGGCTGAGTATAGCAGGTAAGATTACCAAAAACCAAATAAATTTTCGTTGACTTGGCGCGCAGCCCACTCGCAAGTATGAGGTTTGCGACGTCCGGGGAGAAATAAATTTACAATACTGGTTTTCCTAGCTCGGCTGGAGATGTTGCGGGGAAGCGGCCTCGTAAAACGGAGCTCCTCTTACCGAGAGCTTTCTTTTGCCTTTTTATTTCAATCCCCCTATGTGTACATTTGACGGAGCAACTGCCCTCTTGGTGTTTGCAACACCAGGGAAAGCTGGCTTTTTGCATCCATTCAATGATTTTTGTTCCAACCTCATTTTGGGTGCAGTCAGTTGGCATGCGGCGGTACGTGTGCTATGAAGACTTCATTATCAAGAAGGCTCACCTCTGAGCCGGCGATACCCCCAAACAATACACGATGATAGATTTCTGCCCTTCTTCATGCGGCTCAGTTTTCAAGACTTGGATTATCCTAGAGGTAGAGCATTGCACAGTCTCCAGTAGTAACCAGCAATTTTGGAGACGTGGTAACCATCCCGCAGCTTTATTCTAAGGATACAGCCGAAGAAAACTGTTAAAGAGGAGCTGGAGGCAACAGGGGCAACCTAACGGTATGCCACAGTGTTACTAGCTCCTACTAAATTCCCCTCAAAGTTGGAAGTGGTCGCCACAGCATGCGATACAATGGTTCCCGAGTCCTTCTCCACAAGTACTGTCCGAAGCGGACTTCCAATCTCCCAGGATGACGTTGGAAAATGCGCAACGATGAACCAATAATGCCAAATTTTCAAAACAAGGTAGGACCGTAATGACATTTTACTGTTGAACAAATTATCAAAGTGAATAACTGGACAACCTCAGCGTTTTCGATCGTCTGGTCCTCTCCGGAGAATGAGCTACAGTTTGGGGCCAAACAGGCTAGGAATGAACCGTAACCACGTACTAAGGTAGTCATATTCAAAAGAGCTCTTCCAAGCCGTCAGCGGGTTCAGAAACAATGCGGGCGGGCGGAACTCCCGAAAGGGTGATGCACGCAACAACCAAACAAAATACAAGGAACGACGAATGGCTATTCACAAAACTATCAACTTGACGTGATAAAACAGTCATCTAGGCCACATTCTAGATAACGTTAAGAAACAGAGGAGACTAAATATACAGCGGTAAACGCCTGGAGGGGTGGGGTCAGGTCGGATTTTCACATGATTTTACATCAAAAGACGGTACAGCATGTACCCGTTTAGAATGTATGGTATAAAGAGGGCTATGAATTTTGATAACTTTCGACTTACGGGCATTAAATTTCGGTTGATACACTGACTACCATCCTGGTGGAGTACCAGCGTATTACTGTAGGGTATGAGACTTGTTACTATTGTACACAGCACGCCAAATTTTGAAGCTACTAGCAATCACTGGTGGCGGGAGGATTAGTAAAAAAGGAAGATCGCCAATAAATATTGGGAATAGAAGTAGGCCGATAAATGAGCCGCGAGACACCTCGTTAAATTTAGGTGTGCTGATGGAGAACGAACTGTTTACGTGCGCTCTCTACAGGTGATTGGTGAAATATGACTGCAACCACTGGAGGGGATTGCCTCTTGTTTCGTGGTGGAAAAGCTTGGCGTGTAAAACAGCATGGTCCAGGGGGTCGAATTTCTCGGTGAAGTTCAGGCATACGAAGTCCATTCCACTGCAGTGACTACTGCTTCGGCCCACTGATCGGTGGATATCAACAGACTTATGGTTTGCGGACGGTCATTGTGAAAGCCGCGCTGTACATTGGAGAAGTCACGAGAGGTAAGGCGTTTACAACGCGGGTAACACAGGTGACTTCGATCCTACTTTTTGAAACAGGCAAATCAGACGGTTGTTGAATGGAATAGGTGAAACGTCAAAAGCTCATTCGGCTAGTGTGTTATATACAGGCCATCACGCACGTGCGCAATCTGCAAACCCTCCTTTTTGGCGTGCGAACAGTATTGTTTGTATTGGAGCTGTGTGAATGGGGCGTTTCATGAATATCACATTTATGTGTATGTAATGTGTAAAAAGGATAAACTATAGGCGTATTATTAATTGTGTGTAGCGTTTATACAGCATTCTGCATTATGTTTTCTTTTGCCTCTCATACCCTCTGCCTATCCCACGCTTACGTGAACACTTGGTGTTTGAATCACGTGAATGAAATTCGCATGTTTTTCTTAAAAGTCGCCAGCCATTCTCAGTCTGTCAACTGTGTACTGCCTCTTCGTGATTCAAAGGCTAAATGAGGCTGCCGATTTTGCTGAGGTTTCTCGCAGTTTTTTGAGGTTGCTGAACTTTGGTTGGTGTTAAGATGTAGTTTTACGCTTTTCTATCTCCCCTAAGTGAGCCGACCTATTCATATATATTCTTACATTTGGTCCTAGCCCTATAAAATTCTAAATGTCAAAATTGGACATTTTCCCTCCATATTTTTTCTCTGGCAACTTGTAATTTCCGTAATTGCTCGATGAGCGAACAGTCGTTCCGCTCCAAAACAGCCAGTGACCATTCGTTTAAATGGGCTCAATTCCGTTTTATCGTCCACCATTGCTGAGCGGTGCCTGGTTGCGTAACGCGCAACCGAAACCAACGAGCACGCACGAATTGAATTTGAGTTGTGTGACGGGACGTGCTGCTGTGTTGTCGGTGCCGTTTTAGCTTACGTTTGTGTAAGTCGTGTGCTTGGCTTACTGGGCCTTCGGCTCATATTTTTTGTAATGTTTCTCTTTTCAGAACTGCTGTTCGAACCCCTACTTTGGAAGAAAGCTGTTCCCCGGTGCCTTCATATTGCTCCGGATTCGGACCACAAGTGCCACAGAGAGTCAGAGCGAAAGCGACTGGCCTGCATGTTGCAGTTTTCTATTTGATGTACAGGTACGCTGTTTAATTGATTTCTGGGGATTTTCACGTCGAAAGTGAGAGGTTTGATTTTATTGCACATTAGTTCAATTGGTACCATATTAAATTCATCTATGACGAGCGCCTTTTCATAGCTGTTTCGAAGACGGATTATCTCCTATGGCGTTGGATACTGAGAGACACCTTTATTGGATGAACAAAAGAAGCGCACTTCGGCATGAATCTAAGTCCTCAGCCAGCGGTTCAACATGGGCAACTATTCACTTCAGTCTACTTCCGAAGTTCTCTTTCTTCATGTTCACCTCCGAGGTGAGCTAAAGTCTCTCTGGAGAGTCACGTCTACACCCAGTGTGTAGAAATTGTTCAGATCCAAGACAGAGACATGTAATCGAGCATTTTTAGCAGTATATTTATCGTTAGGTTTTCGACATTGATCACTTTGGAACTCTGGTTGTTTTGCAATGATCTCTGATTCGGACCTTACCTTCTTTCCCGTGAACGGTAGTTATCTCAAATTTCCCGCGTTTGGTCTTTCGGAAAAGCGCGTCTGGTATACACAGGCCACCGTGTTTTTTTATGTAGCCACACAGTTGCTTGCCGGCATGACTTCTGAAGTAATTGACGCAATCGACCCAATGCCAGACGTGTCGTTACGCTACAAGCTTGAGATTGCTGAAGCGTACCACGGCGTCAGAGGGGGACAAAGTTCGGTAATTTACTTCCGGCGTCGAGCTAGATGACCACATTACCTTACGATTGTTCCGCCTCATGAAATTTCTTGCCAATGAAAAGAGCGCAAATGAGCTCATTCTCAGACATCCATGGACAGGGTGTCTCCCACAGTCATTTTATAAAATGTCATCTCTACGTTAACGTTCGTCGAACAGGCTCTGGCAAACGTCACATCTCTTGACTACCTGAGCGCTTGCGAACGTACGCGGGTGGGTTTAAAGACTGACGAGTCTCGGTCCGCCGTGAGTGGTGTTTTGTTGCAAGTCTTCGATAAACAAATCCCACGGTCGGCACCCTTCTCCGAAAGCTACAGTCTAAATGAACAAGGCACAGCACATTCATCAACAAATTGCCGGTTATTTACCTAACCGTCGAGTACTGTTTTAGAAAGACATCAATCCACCTTCTTCACTGACAACAAACCCCTCACACACCTTCTCAGTCCTTCTTCGAACCGGTATTCTGCGACAGAAACACCCCACTTGGACCTTCTCTCCTAACTCTCGATGGACATCCGTTAACCCGATGGTCCGAACAATCCAGTGACAGATGTTTCATCCCCGGTATGTATTCATCATTTGTCCACTCACCATCGACTCAGAGGTTACGGCAATGGTCGGAAGCCACAACGCGGAATTTATTCATTTACGTCCCTGAACGTCACAAAATTTTGGTCTGATAACACTTGCGGAATGGCTCAAAAACTCCGCTGATATCCCGACCGGCAGCCCCCATTCTTCATCCCTTTAGGCTGTCGAGAAAATATTTTCAGTCGTTTCCATTCTATCCCCCATTCTAGCATCCATCTTACCGTCAAGCTGTCCGCTGACCACTTCACTCGACCGATCATGCGCAATGACCTCACGAGTGAGCCTACTACTGTCTGCCTTGACGAATAAGTGTGGTGCGGCACAACACCATCAACACATCCAGTATTTTTGGTACACTGGACGTCTGCTCCCACCACAAACATGTAGACATGGTAGGAACACCTCCACCCTCGAACACCATTAACCAGTGGTTGACTTTCACTGATCGTCTCACACGCTGGCGTATTTTTGGCGAGAACCTCGCAATGACGTTTGTGAACTCTCATGTATCCTCCTTGGATGTGCTGGTTCCTATCAGAACTGCCGCCGCTCAAGATGCACATCCACGTTGCTTTGCGATGGACAACACCGACTTCGTTGTGGACACTTTTGAACAACCGCCTATCAATTAGAGTGCAGTGGCTCGAGAGAGCAATTTCTAAGTCAATTTAAGACCATCATCCTCACTACGGCATCCACCTTGAACGCGTTCTTCGTTTTACTTGACGCTAGCAGCATGATTGTGGAGGACACGGGCTGCACTTCTGACGAACCTGTCCATGGCAGCACCATGCAGTTTTCACGCGAAATATTGATGGGTTCTAGATTCACTGATGGGGCAGTCGCAACGTCTTATGCCACACCTTTGAAAGTGCAGATGCACCAGCAACCAAAATCACACGGATTCTTGCTCAAATGCCTCTTCGTGTACGTCGGATGTGATGCACAAACGACCTTTCAGTCATTTTGTGGTCACCCATTTATTGCGCTTCAACGCAATGACAAGTATTTCAGCGTTTATTTCAATGAATTTATGGCTTGATGAGCACGAACATTTCGAAAGTCAATTATGTGGATTCTTCTGGCCATCCTCCTCCGCCGACGGTACCAATTCTCCTGCCCCATCCACATCCTTCGAATAAACCCAACCCATGACTGCGCGAGCAATTTTGGATTCCGCTACACTAGTAGACGTTCTGGGAACCCATCATCCCGCCCTGCCACAAAAACGTTGTGCACTACCGCATAAACAGCATTTTGCTTTTGTAGATAGCACAATATTTCTAGTGTCATTGCCAGCTGTGGGGTGGGATTCTGTAGGGTTGGCACAGCACCCTCTATTTTGTTGTTTTCACTGATTGTTGCGACTTTCATTTCTCTCAAGTCCATATTTGTCCCCAATTGTGCTACTAAATCTATATGACAGAACAACGAAAGTCTGAGTCAAACTAGGAAAACTCAGTCTAGTGGAAAGGCAGCCCTCACTTTCTGAGGAACAGCAACATTTACGAATGCTGTTGGATGACAGGCTTTCTTGCGTCCTGATCGACTAGTTCGTTGCTACGTTCCACGATCTTGCCTCGAGGACCCGTTTTGCCCTACACTCCTTGTAGGACTTATGCCAACGATATTTGATCACTACACCTGCCTTGAGTTCTCTACGGCAACCCAGATCCATACCTTATCTCCATGTTAGCTTCCGAGCCCGGCGGTCATGCTACGCAGTTTCTTGTAGACAACATTCCTGTTGGCACTGCCTTACTAACCGATTTTGAAACAGGCTGATAACTGGCTAACTCTCACCAGGTACTATTTCTCGCCGTGTGTGAATATACCGGCTAAAACCATGGCCTGTCCGGAAGCTCTGTCAGCAGCATCCTTTCCACTACCTAACTCGATCTGTGCCTTCTGCAAATTCCACATCTTGTTATGTGGCCCTTTGTCTTACTGCGCATGCATGGCAAATAGTAAAGTATCTGCTATCTGGACACAGTTGTTTCGCTCCAGCATTTCTCACGTGGACTTGGCTAGTCCTCCTCCTTCAAAGATTATCCTCTAATCTTGAAAAATCTTATCACGGTCATTGTAGGATGCTACTAGCTGTTGAAGAGATTTCCGTTACCTCTCTGCCGACCTCCGTTTAACACACGAGTCAGCCGTTTGGGCACATTACGCTTCTCCGTCGCATTCTGCAGCTTCACTTCCTTGTCTACTGGTTTTATTCTTTAGTACTTTGAAGTGATAAACTAAAAATCGAAATCATCCTTCGCAGCACAGAGTGGATGGACGCACGAAAGAGCACCAGTGACGTCCGTTCGGCCTCCGGACCAGTAGATTGGCCTCATCACCATCCTTCTTGGACATCGAGGTGAGGCACTCAGCGGTCCCTTTATCTTTGCCGTCAGAGGTTCGTGGTCTGTGTCATCATCTTCCCTCCGAATGTATAGACGTTGAAGCCATCCGAGGCAGAAAACATCGCTAGCATTTTCATTCAAATTTATGCATTGTTTCGCTCAGTAGTCGAAAGACTCCGGTACTACTGTCAGTCGGCTTTCTTTATTGTTGTAATAGAGTTCCAAGGCCGGACTGGCTGATGTCACGTTGAACTGCTGGAGACAGTCGAGGAGTGTAATGTGCCAATACCTGGGCTGGCGGAGTCAGCGTTCCATCTCACCTAACGCTGAATGCTACGCATCACTCCACATCAATACGACTAAGCTGTATGTAAATTACAGAAGTGGACGAACTACGCCCGCCACCTTGGAAAGAAATCGACTTATCTAGCTGATTATTTGACCTAGGCGTGAAACTACTTATGTATCTTCGGGGCGGTATATTCCGGACCGCTTTCAGTTCGCCCGGATATGCCCTGTATTCTTATGGTTTGAGTAGGTGGCCACGAAACGTTACTCGTGTTGTCCGAAGATTCATCTTACACAGTGAATTCTGTTCCCCGGAACGTTAACCGGTGCGGAGGATCTTCAGCGTTTCTCCCATTTATTCGCTTCGCGTGACCTCAACGCACCCAAAATAATTTCATTACCCGCATCCCATTCGGAATGTAAGAAGGCGTCATCGCCGTACTTGTCGACCTCCATGGGGAGAAAGGTGCGGACACAGCACGTCAGCGTCCCGACGCGGTATCCGTCTGGCGAGATCCTTTCTCCGTTCGGTTTATATCTTGTGAGCAGTAGCCAACTTTTGAGCAGTGTGGTCATCAGATCATCTATCAGAAACACTGACTATTCGTTAAAGCACTGGTTGTGTACACTCTTTTCTTGCCCACCTTTTCCGGGTAGACTATATCGTCCTCTCAGTGATCGTCCCCACTTGTCTGCGAAGCACGAGCTTGCAGACAACCTGAAGTGTCTGGAAGCTTTACTCCTCTTTCGAAGTAGCCGTAAGCGAGAAAACTGCGAACACACTAAGATAGTACAAGAAGGGGTACTACATATGGCTCGCATGAACGAAAGTGTCTCATGTATGTATGGGCGTCGGAAGTGAGATAAGAAAACTTCGGCCCTTCTCCTATCGCCGCTAAACGGGGAGACTTCTCTCCACCCTTACTTGGCCGCCGAAGTATTCAAGAAATGTTACCTGGTGGTTTCCAAGATTTCATCGCCGAACTGGCAACCTACTCTACCCCACCGAAACTTTCAGCAGCCACTCCTAACTAGTGATTCCCCTACAGAATTTTAAAGACCTTATGCTCAAGGTTAATCCATACAATATGATCGGTCCAAATAACGTTAAGTTCAGATGCCTTAGAAGGCGACAGGTGGTATAGCGGAAGATGTTCAACCAGACACTCCAGGCAGACGCTCTGCTTAGAAAATGGGGAAATGCCACGGGCACGCCAAGGTGGTAATCCCTCGCTAGTTACTGGTCAATCAGTCCTTATATCACCCCATGTAAGTTAATGGTCAGCTTGCTAAAACGCGCCATCTTTGAACAATTCTCAGTGGTTTGCTTCCTACCCGGTCGTGCGTAGAAAACCTGCTGTTTGGTATGACTGTCACACTATGGGGTTATGGTTCATCATGAGCATGTTCAAGGCCGACCTTGATTCATTTCCGGAGAGGACCTGCGGAAAGAACTCTCTGAGGTTGCCTAAATGTTCATTCTGACACTTTGTTCAACAGTACCGTGGTATTGGCATGGCTAGTTCACACACATGTAGCACGACTGCTTTCGAGCATCTTTCGACCGTCTTAAGATTGCTTCTTCAGAGTCTTGGAAGACACTCAAAAAGGCAATCAGATAAAAATTCCTATGAAATATTCTCCACAGGCGCTTGTGGGCTACCTCCCCAAAGGCTCCCATTAGCGAGCAAGCCTTATTTTTAAGCCATATCCTAACACAATTTTACATTCGTTCGGAGATATCCAAATGTCATTAAAGTTTTCAAAAGGAAGGTTCGAAGCGATGAACATGTGATAGAAAATCATTGAATATTTACAATTGAGAAAATGCCACTCGTCCGGTGGCTTGTCTATTCCTTTTTTCTATCGTCACCTTGTCCTTTGTTCTCTGTAAACGTCGTTTGAATCAAACCGGAGGTGGAATATCTTGGTTAACATTGGGAATACAGCCAGAGAGGAGATAGTAGTGAACAAGTGAACCAAACAGTTATTAATCCGTGAAAAGACGGATTATAAGCAAAATGCCATTAAAGAGCAAGGAGAATTTGCGGGGGTTTCGTGCTCCCGCTATAGTAAATGTTTGCAGGTAAACAGTAAAGTGATCGTAAAACCGTCCACGACCAGTCAATCTGGTCATGCAGAGGTCACTTGAACCGAATACCTACCGTCCGTAGATTTGCACACAATACACCTACACGCCGCTCACCGCAAATGGCAGCGTAACGCGGATTGGTGCATTACTGCTGAATCCATATTGTTTTCTGATTGTCGTGTGCATGTCTTACTGAACCTGTAACTCACGACTGCCACCGTCATCTCTTGCAGGAATATAATTCGAATCATTACCCAGAACTTTAACTTACCTTTGAATTTTGCAGAGAAATGCTTTTCCGCGGATATCAGTGATAATAAACTGTACCGAATGGACTCCTCCCACGGACACACAGGAGGTTTTTACCGTCTTTCTTAGTCAGAAGCTCCTAGTGCCAGCTGTCGTAGGAGAATCTATCTTCCCAGAGAAATGTGAAACGCTCTGGATCAAAATCCAACTTTGTTGACGTGACGCGCTTCTTGCCGGTCTTATATACTGTTCGTCGTCGTGCAGTGCATCCGACGACGAGGCCATTCTTGCCACCCTGGACAGGCTCACGTCCACCCGGCGTTTATCCCATCTTATTATTATGGGTGACTTCAACACACCTGAACTCAACTCTGTAGCGGTTTCCCATGAAGACTCTGAGTGAGGGCTATGGAAACCCTTGGCAATGTTCATCCATGAGAAAGCCTGCACATGGCAAGTCGGTCCACCCACAAGGCATCGTCCAGGACAGACACCCTCCTTGCTCGATCTG